>CM046834.1:41690353-41952490 GCA_025618425.1 Heliocidaris tuberculata | reverse complement strand
TAACATACTAAATCTGAATTATTGTTACTACGACAGCTTTATGAAATACACCTACACCAGAGATTAACTTACGGAACAAAAGAAAATTAACATAAGGTAAAGAACAAATTACAATTAAATTGATTATAATCCTAGTGCAATTAACGAGGTAGACAGTGGAAGTGACCATCATATGGTTGGAGGTGCCCTTGCAGCAAAGTCTAGGACAGTTAAAGTGACCTTTAATCAAATTCATGGATGTTTAAAATGTGACCTAGTCCTAAAGTCATAACAGTTGAAGGTGAATTTCATGGAAGTCAGAGAGTTTAACAGTGACCTTGTCAGAAAATTTTAACAAAAATGATTGCCTATTAAAGGTAAAAATCACAATCAGTTGTCATAAGGTGTATTAGCAATTAGTGTGTGAAGAATGTGGAATCATGACATTAAAGCAGGGCTTTATACAGTAAAATTTGTGATTGAGGAAAGTAATATTTAAAGGGGACCAGTAACCTAAATAATAACTTGTGTAAACCAGGTACGTATAGGCCTGTTAAAGAAAAAGAAACTACTTGGCATGCAATTGGTTGACATTTCAGGAGTATGAAGGACATATTGGATAAGATATAAAACCCCCCATGCATGGAGCTCAGGTCGGACTTGGGTTCCATGTTTGTGTATGTATGAAAGGGGGCATCATGCAGTCTTATACATGTGTAAGTCGCTTTTACCTTCATTTAGATAATAAACTTGCCATTTCTCTTTATATTAAAGAAGTAATATATATTAAGCTGATATTTTGAATATATACACATGTATATAGTATCTGCATGGAACCCAAAACATTCAGAGCAAAACAGTTTTGGATCATAGGTCCCCTTTTAATTGGTCTATTAAACAAGTTTCAAGCAAAATGATTTATCATGTAGTGTGTGAAAAAGAGGATGCGCCTCCTTTTGTTTATGCCTTGATTTCTACATTGTGTACATATCATTTCGAAACAAATTTCATTTTCTGGAGAATTATTTCACTTATTTGTTTGAACTCTTGTGTTATGACAAACTAACATGTTTCATCTTCTTCATCTATTTTAATTGCTTCAAATAAAAATATAATTGATTATTTTGCCCAAAACCATAGTGGATTTCAAGGAGATGTATGATTAAATCATGGATTCAGCACCAGTATTTCATTTTTGGAATGTAAAATAACCAGGGCCCCGTTGCATAAAACCTACCATTAATGGTAACTCTGCTATCAATGGTAACTACCATGGTAACATCACTCAACAGCCAATCAAAATCAAGGTTTCCATGGGAGTTACCATTGATGGCAAAGTTACCATTAATTGCAAGTTTTATGCAATGGGGCCCAGATCATGTGCATTTTAAGACTAATTTTAAAAGGAAAGTGCAGAATGGAAAGGCTCTGTCACCCTATACTATTCATTTTTCAGCTTCTCTCTAATATGAGTTTGTCTTTAAAGTCTTTAAAGGTACAGTGACCTTGTAGTACTGCCATCAAGGAGAAAAAGAAAACTCAGGCAAAATGTAGGGAAGTTACAGGAGAACTTTCTTAATCTAAGTCATCACATCACATTGTTCATTTTTGAAGTTTTAATGAAGGCCTATAGTTATAAAACATGAATTTATGACCCTTCCATGATTTCTTTTTCAATACATATCATGGCAATGATTAAGAATTGTCAAGGTCTCTGATAAGTGTCTGTAAATGAAAGCCATTATTTTATCTGAAATAGCTATGAATACAGCCATGATCTAAGAACTTGCATTTATAACCTCAACATCATGTCTTGCAATCAAATGTATGCTTCTGTACTCATGCCATATACCATGAAAACTTGTTATTATTGGAAATTTGAATAAATAAAACAGAACTTTAAGCTTTTATTCTTCTCAAATTTTAAACCTGATGCTAAATTTAAGCTTTGTCTAAATTCAGGTCTAACAATGGAAGTAATGTTGTGGTCGAAGTTTTCCCTTTGTTAACCCTTTCAGGACAGGAATTATTTAAGCGCTAAATTGATCACATTTTGTGCTTCAAATTGGCAACAATAATATTTATCTTTTTTTGCTACATGGTTCAAATAAGGTGTAATGTCTTTGAAAAAAATATACATGGTTACGAATCTTGTCGAAAAGTAGGAAGAATTGCCAATTTTGATGAAAAAAAATGATTTTAAACCTTTCAGTGTGTTGCCAATTTCAGGATTTTAAAGCTTATTCTCATTTCTAAAATTCCTGGCATCAAACGCAATATGGTTTATGCAACAAAAATGGACATAGCGTGTGCAGAAATTTTTGCTCATTCTACTCATGCATCTGGTATATTTTTTAAGGCTCTGAATCAAAAGTTATTGAGCCAAACCACAAAATGTGGTCAATTGTCTCGAAAGGGTTAAACATGACTTGGATTCATTGTTGGTTTAATTGAATTAGTAGAATACGAGCCCAAATATTGATGTTAAGCAGAGAATATTTTAATTGTCATATGTTTATTTCTGTCATAAAGCTCTAGCAGCAATTGTTTAAAAATTTGATCAAATTAATTATTTCATATTTTTCTTTAAAAGATGCTCAAACTGAGAGTGCAGATGTAAAACACTTAGTAAACTCAAATGTTTTGAGACTTATGCACTTGATGATATATATATTTTAACACTTGAGCATTCACAATATTTACAGCACTTTTATGTGTACCTCACAATTATTACAAATTGAAAAAACATCACATGTATGGTTATATGTTTATTCAATTTATTTGTTTGT
Source organism: Heliocidaris tuberculata (assembly GCA_025618425.1). Classification (NCBI taxonomy): domain Eukaryota; kingdom Metazoa; phylum Echinodermata; class Echinoidea; order Camarodonta; family Echinometridae; genus Heliocidaris; species Heliocidaris tuberculata. The sequence goes on along the minus strand of CM046834.1, from coordinate 41,949,722 downwards.
GTTTTTTTAAAAGTTTTGTATTCATTTGTTGTCAGGTTAGTACATGTATTGTGTGCTACTAAAAGAAACGTGCAATTTTCATATTGGTATCAAAATATGATTTATATGTGTAAAGCAATAAAACAATGCCTTATATCACAAAAGCTAAGTTCTGCAACATTAACAATATTGTGTGTTGGAGTGAAATTGGAATTTTTCTTAATGCTCTATAGACATTCACCTGTCACAAGTAATTCTATTTCAATAGCCAGAATGCAAATTGCATATGTTTTGGTGTTGTTAGATGGACAAACACAGCGGCTTGTTCGACCCAACAAATACCCCTAATGTATGAATCCAGCATGCCAGCTATTGGAATAAAAGAACTTGTGAAAAGGTTAATCTGCCTATGCTAGGAAATTCAGGGTCGTCAATTATAGGGGATGGGGGAAACATCTCCCTTGAAAATGTTCAAAGATCTTTATTTTGAACTCGTGTGTTATGGGCCTTTTTGTCAGAGTGAGCAGCTGTGCCACATTTGTGAATCTTAAAGAGGGTAACATAAGCTTGACCAAAATTTGATATAATTCATACAAAACTGTCAGTTCAATGTCCTTCGATGACCCAAATTTATAAAAATGACACATTATATTAAAATAGGCACCTAAACCACTTCTCTCTAGTTTATTAGGCCCAGAAAAGATAACATATGTATGTACATTTTTCATATCTTGTTACACCTAAATGTATTAAACTTGATATTCCTACAGGCCTACCCCTTATTTGACTATCTTTTAAGTGGGCCTTTATATCACATGTGGACACGTAAACCACTTATCAGGATTTTATAGGCCTTCAAGTTTTACATATGATATATTAAACTACATTTGATTTGTATTATACAGTGCATCCCAGAAAAAAATTTAACAGAAAAAGTCTCCAAAAATAAATATGTCAAAATATTTGAAGCAAAATTTCATACCTGTGGAAAGCTTAGGGTCTCTTCTATTAAATGACACCTAAGATCTCACGATCTTTTATGCTCGAGTGAGCAAAGACCACTTTTGTGAAAAGGTGCAAAATCAAGACTTGACAGGAATTGGTATTTCTTCTGGTGGGTATCAGCAAAGTTGAGTGTCATGAAAAGGATTATAAATATTCATATTTGATCAATAATAGACAATTTATTAAAGAAGATGTTCTGTCCTCTGTATGTCCTTATGTATCTCATTAATATTTTCATGCTTGAGTGAGCAATTAACTGCTTTATTGAGTGTTTTGAAATATTACTTTTGGCAAGGTTTTAATTCAAGCTGGTTTTCTCAGTCAACCATAAAGTTTTGATGGGATATATCAAGACATACAGAAAACAAAGCCTATTCTTTCATAAATTGCCTTTTTATGATCAGAATATGAAAGTTTCTAAGCCTTTTCAAGATTCTTGACTTTACTGATACCAGACAGAACCAATACAAAGTTTTGTCACCCATGGATTTTGCACCATTTCACAGTAATGGCTTTTGCTCACTCAAGCATAACATATCATTAGATGTTTTGGTGTCATTTGAGATGAGAGATCCTAAGCTATCCATAGGTATGAAAATTTAATGAACATATTTTGAAATGTTCATTTGGGGAGACTTTGGGACTTTTTCCAACTGTCAACTTTTTACAGTTCTCAAATTTGTTAATGCCAGCCAGAACAAAATGCCAATTCTTGTCAAGTCTGGATTTTGCATCCTTTCGCAAAAGTTGCTTTTGCTTACTCGAGCTCAAAATATTGCCAGATATTTTGATGTCATTTGATAGACCCTAATCTATCCACAGGTATGAAAACAAATATTTTTAAATATTTATTATGGGAGACTTTTCCAATTGTTAACTTTTTTTTGGGACGCACTGTATAGACCCTATAAATGTTGACCGATTGTGCTGGTGAAAAGACCAGCTGAAGTGAGACTGTTCGAAGTACCAAACCGGGCTGGCCAGATAATGATTAAGAACAGGCAACGGTTTGTGCCGAAAGCCTGTCAAAATGTCTCCCCAAAATTTAAAAAAAAAAAAAAAAAAAAATAGCCAAAAATAATGCAGCGTAGCCTAGCATTAATTATATAAAGCAACAAGAAATTATATCGCTTATTGGCGTAAATATTCACAATTGAATGACATGCGCCGTTAAAAAATTACCAATCCGCAACAACAACAACAGTGGCAAAATGGGCACAAAGGGCCCAACTGGTCAAATTTGAGGTCGCCAGTCGCCAGATGTCCAATAATGCTTATAAAATGACATGGTTTTATCACAAAAAGAAACAACTAGTCTAAAAAAAAAATTGATGTTATATGGCGCCTATCCAATGCATGGAATTTTACATTACATGTATATATATTGCTAAGAAATGCTTTTTCCTTTTCCTTTTCCTTTTCCTTTTTGACGTCTTTGCTACACCCTGATATTGCGCGAACAAGGACAAAGATTCGGAAGGACGACAGAAATTCTACCGTCAAAAAATTACAATGCAGTCGAATCCGGTGTACATTGGATCACGGAAATCCGGGTGAGTAATGAATTAGTAATTTTCTTTCAAAATACTGAGATTAACTGTAAGGAATATATGTTGAAGAGGCATTATCGTGAAAGAACAAACCACCATTCAATGCGCACTGCACTGCAGACGCTTCGTTTCTACACGGCACGGTCACGGTTATTGTTGGTGTACCCCCGCCCCCGGTATTCTTTCCCGACCCATCCCCTGGCCAGGCTCCGTAGACTTGCACGCAAGCGTCCTACAAAAAGCAGCCAACAGCAGCCAACAGCAGCCAACAGCCGCCAACAGCAGAGTTGAAAACTAGCCGAAAACAAATCCCGGAGCAGCCAAGAAACAACCAAAACGCTCCTTAAATATTGCTAAGGCTATGGTACGAAATCAGCAAAAAATAAGTTATTTTAGGGCCTAAAATCAGCAAAAGAATAAAATTATAAAAAATAAATGATCGATATGGTTGTTGGCGGCTTTTAGTAGATCGGACTCTTGGCGGCTCTTGGCGGCTTTTGGTAAATCGATTACCGTGTCTTGGTATACTGTTGGCTGCTGTTGGCTGCTGTTGGCGGCTTTTAGTAGGACCCAAAATAAATGATCGATATGGTTGTTGGCGGCTTTTAGTAGATCGGACTCTTGGCGGCTCTTGGCGGCTTTTGGTAAATCGTGTCTTGGTATACTGTTGGCTGCTGTTGGCTGCTGTTGGCTGCTGTTGGCGGCTTTTAGTAGGACCCCACGCAAGTATGTGTAGCCTGGAAGGCTCTTTGAAGAGTAAAAAAAAAAAAAAAAAAGCTGACGCTACTCTTCATAGAGCCTGGTTTTTAATCTCGGTGTGCAATATAGCAGCCATTTTAGAGGCTAAAGGACCTCTTGTCAGTCTTGAAAAATCACCTTTACCGTGAGCCATCTTCTCCCATCTCCTCTTCACCATAGCTTTAACTTGTTAGAATATTAAAACCTAATTTTTTACCCTAGAATTAAAAAATATCGAAAACAAAATGTGAAATATTAATTTTAGTGGTTACTGGTAGTCCGAACAATGCCCCGAAAAAGCCTTCGCTGGGGGCCGGAGCCCTAGTTTAGAGTCTATGGGTGGTATTCTGAAAATTATTGTAACTTTTGTTGTAACTTTTGTTGTATCTTCCGGAGATAGGGCCTAGAGTCTACCTCGCTAATATTGTTAGCGACTTGCAAAAACGCTAGGGGGTGCAATTTTTTTTTGTGATGCAAAATTTCCTTTGTAAACTTGTGACAAAAAAACAGGTGTGACACCATGCCGATAAATGTTTGTTAAGACCACACCACGTAACTATAGTGGTCATAATATTGACCACTACGCGGGTCGAATGCAAAAATACTAGTCATTTTCTATCGCATGTACTTAAGGTATGGGGGAAAAGTAAGATAAATGTTTAAAATACTTCCTTTCAAATTCAGCGCTTTAAAATCTCTTTCCTACCTTAAATGGCCGTTAGGAAGAACTTCTGATATTTCCAGCAAAATCCAAAGTCAAAATCATGTCCAAAACCTAAGAAACCTAAGAAATACGAGCGCTACCTCTTGGCGACTGGTAAACAACTGCAATATCATGATTACGACTGTGATGAAAAGGGGGAAGGAAATAACGATCTATTTCGCTTTATTTTACCTTGATTTTAGTCTTCACGAAAGTAGGTAGGGGGAGATAATTTGCATTGCTCTGAATTTTAGAACCGACACTGATCATTTTAAACTTGTTTAATTTTAACATTTTAATATGGAAATCGGACATTAGTGATGGTTGTTGCACAGGCTGTTTGGGACTGGTTTCATGGCTTTACGCTGGTGCTCCGGCCTGAAAAGGTTACGGGCTTCGGGGCCGGAGCGGTCGGCCTGTCTTATTGGCAAAATCATTATACCGAGTAGTGGATTACTCATCCGAAAAAATGTCTGTGTAAACGACTACTGAAAATGGCCTTTCAAAACGGGCCTACCGCACACTGTCGCCTATCGGCACTGATCGGTTTAGTGCGTGCAGTGCTATATGGGGACTTCATTCCCTCTTGACAATGACAATAGACATAACATGAAAGTGTGTGCGTACACACTGAATGAGAGGGGACTTATTCCACGATTAGGCCCCAATGCCTAATTGAATGTTATTCCTGATATTCTAAAGTCAAGAGTAAGTTAGAGTGTAAATTACTATTTGTAAAATATTTCATTGAAATTTAAGCAAGAACAATTCCAATTTTCATTTTTACAAAGAAAGAGAGGCGACCTTGAGCCACTCGTAGTTCGGAAACCATTCAGCCTCACTTGAAAGTACGTAGGCCGTAGCCTGCAACACAAATGGGTTTAAGATCGCTGAAATAACAAGGAAAAATTTGAATTTCACTTACCAAATTGTTGTCTCAGGATAATTTTAGTGCGCTGGGTCGTTTGGGCACCAAGATGTTGAAAATCAAAAATTTTTAGGCTTACAATTTGTCTGATGTGACAGAGGTGAGCAACCAGTCATTTTCAAGTATTTTGACTTGCACAACATTTGAGAGTGAGTGAGAGTGAAAAGAAAGATAAAAGATAAATTAAGAAGGTGAAAATTAGTTTCACTGTACATGTACCTGTTATTAAAGAGGAGTACAAGGTTATATCATAACCTCGTACATTGGATGAGTGCCTTGATATTGTCATTTTGACAAATGTTGCAAAAACCATTGTGCCCATGTCTGCGCACTCATTCATTTTACATAAAGACCTAGTTCAGGATTTTTGACATGAAAGACAACATTTTGAGGCTTGTGAAAATAATTACTGCATGAAGACATCTTTTAAATTATTTAATATTTTGACTTGGTTTTTTTTGCATGAATATTTTTGCCTATAAAGAGTAAAGACAAAAAGTTTTTGTCTGCTGTATGTTTTGTTTTATCAGAATTGTGTGCAGTAACACATGTACGCAGACAAGAGCACTGTGCAGACTTGGGCGCTTTAGCCATACTAAAAGCTAACAAACCCTACTCACCAGAGGGCCTGGCATTTTTTCCTTTCTCATGTGGTAGGCACTAGGCAGTTTAGAACGCCTCTATTCTAACGAATTTCTGTAAAAGAAGGGCCATCTCGTGAAGTAATTCACTGTTCATTCAATGTGTACACACATACTTGCATGTTACATGTATGTCTATGACTATGGAAGTGGAAAGAAGTCACCATAGCATCATACTCAATCAATGAACCACTACTGTGCATTGATTGAGGGTTGGACCATTTAATGAGAATGCCAAAAGAAGAATGTTTCAACATCATTTCCTCAGTTGGAAAAAAAATGAAAAGCTTGCAGACCATATAAAAATTGTCCAAGCTCAGTTAGCTCACCTTGAAATCCTTCACTGCACTTGTAGCCCTAGAAATTTCCAGAAATGTCATCAGATAACCATATGTTAGACAAGACCATGATAAGCATGCCATGCCGGCAAGGTGTCTTCAGCACTAGAGGGCAAAGACACCAAGCTCGCCTGCTTTCTACCATATTTCTCGCACAAAGAATCTGGGAGATCACTCTTTTGCTAATTGTCTTCTTTAATCTCCTTATATGTCTATAAGAAGAATATCTAAATCCCCAAATTCAAAATGTGTAAATTTTGAAGGGAATAGGATAGAAAATCTTTGAAACTCACTGTTAGTCTACGCTAGTCTTGGATACCTGGAATTTCATTGACTCGTGCAAAGATCCACCATACGTTAGACAAGACCTTGATACATCTTGACCTCATATATTTTTATTATCCATGTATGTTTTATTTCAGCACGGATGTGGAACAATTCTACAAGGAAGCCTTGGAAAATGCTTCCAATTTCAACTCCAGGATGATGTCAGAACGGAAGATGAGGCTTCCGTTCTTGGACTCTCAGACCGGGGTAGCCCAGAACAACTGCTTCCTCTGGTTCCAGAAACGTCATAGGGCCCAGGGCCAGGAACGGGGCCAGCTCTATACCTACCCTTCCAGGAGATGGAGGAAGAAACGCAAGAATCACCAGCCTGTCCCTGTAGAGATTGCAGAAAATAGGATCCTTGCTGAAGCTTTAGGGGCAGATCTTAGTAAGTGGGACTAAGCATGTGCAAGATCAAATAGACTTGTGGTTTAACATCAGCAGATTAGCTGAATGTTCCTACTCATTTGTAATTACCTTGCATTGCGTTCCTACAGTTAGAAAGGAATTTAAGTACTAAAGTGCGATATTCTTTAAAGTATTATCAGTGATATATTAGGGTTGAACATATTGCACTATAAATGTGACCTTTGATCAGTGTAAAAATTACTCTGAAAAATATTTAGGTTATGAATCAATGCCCAGTGTTATGGACAGCAAAACAAAGAAAAAAGCAGTATAAAATACATGTATACATATTTTAAAACATTGCAGATAACTGGCTCCATATTTTCTCTCTTTTTATAACCTTCACAATGTAATTTTGCCTCAAAGTATAAGATTTATCTTTAATTGGCAAATTCAGTGTACTGATTTTATTTCATTTGCAATGTTGTTCCAGGAATAGATGAAAATAGATGAATAAGCTATAAATGACAAGTTTTGTGGAAGATAATCTCAAACCTGCTTCAGCTACCACTTGTCTATAAACACTACATTTTTTGTTTCCTTTGAAAAGTTTGTTCTCATCAAAGTGTGTACTAAAGAAACCTGTACCTAAGTACCTAAAATACCCCCTGCCTAAGGACCACTTTTCTTGTCTCCATCGAGTGGTTTATGCACAGGTTTCACTATAATAATGATGTTCCCACTAAACAGGTGACTATTCAGGCGAGGTTCCTGTAGAGACAGCTATTAACCCTGAACATGACCCAAACCATTACGGAGGTATCACCATCCATCCAGTCCACCAAGAATCAGAGGATATCCTGAGACACCTGGAGGCTGATGATGTCTTCCCTGATGCTGGCGAGATTGACAGGCCTGGCTCAGAAAGCGACGAGGACTATGAGGTGTCTTCTCGAAAGAAAAAGCAGAAGAAGGTATGATAGATTTTCTTTTCCTACTTTTGACAAGAAGAGAAGCAGGTGACAAAGTTCATTAACTGCACCTTTTTTTTTAGTATAAATGATAGTCTAGGCATAACGACTGATGCCATCTTATAATTTACCCCAAATTTGCTGTAATGACTATTTAATAATCTTTCTTTTAAAGATTTTCTTTGAGATAATTACTGTACCTCCATCTTTGTCAATTTGAGTGTCCAAAATGGACATACAAAAAACATGCAAATGGACCAACAAAATATACACCCAAATCCTACCCAAATATGTTTTGATGGATTCAAAGATCGATTTCTGCATTATGTACCCAATTTCATTTTCACTTGTAAATGTTAAATATATTCCCTTTAATCTTTTAAAGGGTCGTGGCACTGGAGGAGGACGTCGATCACGGGGAGGAGGAGGAGGAGGAGGAGGAGGAGGAGGCGGTGGTGGTGGTGGTGGAGGAGATGGTGAGATGCCACTACTAACTGCTGAAGATAGACCATTTGCATGTAAAGGTAAAAGTGTATAGCTCCACATCTTCAATATGTTAATAACTAACAAAATGTCACAAGCTTGTTGGTTAGTAAGCAGTTATATTGAAGAATTATAAAGCATAGTACTTTTACTTCAAGTGCTTAGGTTCTTCTTAGTTTTATTTAGGGTTGGAGCTTTTACACTGAAAAATGTTGCACGCTAATGCACACTTAAGAAGTAGCTACGTTCATTTTACTGTAGCAATAAACAAATCCACACTATGTATGGAAACATTGAGCAGGTTTTCTTTGTATGAGAAATCCGCTATTACCTACTAGGCAGCAGTATACAGATGGTTAGGGAAGCTCTTCCTTTGTAACACCTGTTACTATTTTGTAGGACAAATCAAGACTATGAAACCCTTTTTTTTAATGTTTGTTCTCTTGAAAATCAGTCTGCAAGAAGCGCTACAAGAACCGTCAAGGTCTGAGCTACCACACACAGCACACCCACCAGGCTGAGCTGGAGCCCAGCAGCTTGGAGGAGGCGGACTCCCAACCCTCGCCCCTGGAGCCCGTGGCTGATCCACGTAAGCATCCAGTCAAGAACAGTATGGATCTAGAAGCTGCCTCTGCATCTGCTGTGACAAGCGCAAGCGAAGACAGTCGTAAGTCACAGCTAAGCAGGGCACGTGAATGGAAGGGGGGAGGGGGCAGGTTCCCTATGCACCCCTCCTACCTTTCATGGAAGTGGTTGAACCCCTGGCATTTTGTGAAAATAGAGATCCGTTTACGTCGGATGCCGGGAACTGGAATGGAAGGAGGCATGATCCTTGCCTCTCATCTCTTTCCTTGTACTGGTTGAACCCTTGCATTTTGTCAAACAATAGATCCATCTTTGTCTGTTGCATGCTTTTATTTGGGTGATTTATTTGTGTTGGTAAATGTCATGGGTTTGAAATTTGAAATATACAGTCAAACCTGCTTTAGCAACCACCTGTATAGAAAGACCACCTGTTTATAAGGACCACCATTTCTGTTTCCCTTGAAAAGTGCTTCTCCTTGAAACATGTATTAAAGGAACCTGTACATAGAGACTGCCTGTTCATGAAGACTGCTTTTCTTGTCTCCCTTGAGTGGTCTTTATATACAGGTTTCACTGTATTATCTTCATTTTTCACCTTCACATTCACACTTGGGGGAATTTCCCTATTTTTGAAAGTTTTTTTATTCAGATGACCCATCCAATTCAATCTGATTCAATTCAATTCAATTCAGATGCACCGAGAAAACCAAGAAAGCCAAATCCATGATCTTGACCAACACTCTATATTGCATTTATTAATACAATCACTTGAGTACTCTATTTTACTAGAATATCATTGATTACTCATTATATCATAAATTTTGTGGAAGGAATATATTTTGGGGAACACTGGAGCATGTAATAAAATGAGATAAATGTATAAATCTTTGGGTTTGGATATAAATTATAAAGGAAAATAGATGTTTTCTAAAATACAACCCTTTCCTTAATTTCAATCATGTGCATTGTCCGTGGAGTTTTGTACATTAGAAGGCATGTCCCAATTCAGAAAAAAATTTACATTTACAATTTACATGTACTCCCCCCTACTGCATGTTCCTATCGGCACCTGCAACTTCCATAAGAGCTTTAGTACCCAAACCACCCTTTTGGAATTCATTATCGATGCATCAAAGGACCCCCCCCCCCTCCAAACAACAGGGCATTTATTTTACTCTGAATATCTGCCACCTACATGTACATTAATATATCTTTCACATTTATATGCATTATTTGTCCTAAGAATATAAATATTGTACAGTGTTTGGATTTGGTGCAAGAATGTTTTCAAATGGCAAAAAACCAGTTTCAAGTAATAATGTTATAATGTGTTATAAAATGAATTAAATAATTTTTTTAAGTTCCATTATTTCCTCCTCTTTCAACTAATACTCATGCGTCTCACAATCCCGAATACATGACATGAATTAGATTTGATTTGAATCTATTTTTTTCTCTTGGAGAAGAATTATTAATGTAAAAGAAAACGTCTTTGCTGGTGAAATTTACAGTGGGGTGAATTTTTCCAATGAAATGCTGTTTGTTATCAACCGGCATGTCACTGGGAAGTGTAGAAATTGCTCCTTTTTTAAAAATTAAAAGTAAAAAGCACACTATGCAAAGAGTTTTACATGGGATTAGAAGAGCAATTTAAATTCTGTAGCACTTTGAGAGCTTTCCAGAGCCAAACAAGTCTCAAATCCCATTTATTTTTTTCACTACCACTGGTTGATAATACAGTGTGAGTCAATAAATAGGAAATCCAGATTCAACCTTAAATCTCTTTGTGATTGGTACATATAAATTTAATTAAAGATAAACATATTGTAGCCTATCATGTTTCCTTTAATTTGACACCTTGATGAATAAAATCTAACCATGGATAGCTGAACAGTAACATTTTTCCTGATGCATGTCAAATTTGCCTCTACCCAAGTTTTGAATGACATGAACGGTCAAGCCAAGGTTGGCTGAATGATCTCCATTCCAGTTGAATGCACTCACAAATAATGAAAGTAACTTCTGAACACCATTCAGCCCAAACTTGGGCAATATATTTCAGAGATTTAACTTGGTTTTTAAAATATTGGGCTTGAATATGGGTTTCTTTTTATTGACTCACACTGTATATATATATATATATATATTTTTTTTTTTTTTTCATTTGACACAGTCGGTGAAGTTTCCAAATCCAGTAAAGGAGGCCAGCCAGAGACCAACAACTACTGTGATTTCTGCCTTGGTGATGCCACGGAGAACAAGAAGACTAGGATGCCAGAAGATCTTATATCCTGTTCAGACTGTGGTAGATCAGGTATGAAGAAATATCTTTTGACGTACTACACAGATTCCATGCAGTGGGACTGAAATAGAGAATCGGTTTAAAAATTGGTGGCAAAGCAAATACACTTTATGCTTAGGAATTGCATTGGAAGATAACAGAAAATTTGCTCAGTGATCTTTGTGGATATTTGATTTTATGCACCTGAAATCTAAATCATTTAAGAGTTTCAAGGTACACGTGCATACAAATTAAGACTTAAATGCGTTCCTCATTACAAAATTTTGATATTCACCCGTGCTAACATTACCATCATATTGCATCTCACAGTACACATTGCATTTTTATGATTTGCATTGAAAATAAATATTCCATGCCCTGTGTGTTATTCTTATTGATCATGTTTCTATGATGAGCATAAGCATAAAAAGCATAGCTTCATTGTGGTTTTTCATTTATTTAAATGTTATCAGTGTTATGTTTTGTATACACACATTTCATGCACTGGGGATGGGACTGAAAGATAGCATGTAAAAGCATATTATTATGGGAGTTCATGAATGTGTTCATACTTCATATTCATTTCTCAAATGAAGCTAAGAATGTTGTAATTTGTTCTAATTACATGTGAAAAGAATCTTAAGGTTTGAAATCATAGTAACAGTTTGCAGACACGAGTGGGAGGTTTGGAACAGACATGTAAAAGTTTGTTAAACATCACAATTACTGGAACATTTAGGGCAAGAACTTAAACTTTAAAAATTAACTATGATTTAAGAATTTGATTGGTAGAGTAATGAAATTCGACATGTTGGTGTGCGATGCTATACCCTTGTCTGTTACGAATCCAAAGCAGATCATTAATACCAAGATTCAAACTCTGCAGATTCATGGAGGTGTTGTAGCCGAGGTGGCGGGGCACTAATGATCTTTGGCAAGACATTCTCCACTGTCCAGCCAGGTGTCTAATGGACACCTGGGTGGAAGGAATTCTTTGAATGCTGTGAGCAACGAAATCGGTAGCTAGAGCTTAGTCTGCAAGCACAGACCCTAATTCGACACTTTATCAGAAAATCATTGTTTCTTGAGAGAAGCCTAACCCAGTCAGGAGCAGCTATAGTATAGGGCCTATGGTAGTCTTACAGTGCAGACACACTTTACGACTGACCAGGGTTTGTGGCTGCAAATTAGCTAGAGCTGGGGTAATATTAGAGCACCGTGAGCATCTTGCGTGGTGGTTATAAGCACTATAGAAGTATCTAATATTATTATTAAAAGCATTGTATTTGAGTATAGAATAATCCCATGTAAGCAGCCAGGGTTCTGTGTATTTCCATTTGACTTATACAGGTCACCCCACCTGTCTCCAGTTCACTGATACTATGATACAGAAGGTCAAAGGTTACCGCTGGCAATGCATCGAGTGCAAGTCTTGCGGACTCTGTGGCACTTCAGACAATGATGTAAGTCCCTCAAACAGTCTAATGTTCTGGCAAATTCTTCAACTTCTGCATCATTGACAACAATAATTTGGTATTTTTAGAGGATGAAAAGCAAAGCATGAAGCTGGTTTTCATCTTTTCCTGCTGCATCATTCATTCATGTTGATAAAGAAATAATCTGAATAAACCTGAATCATTATCATTGCATAAAATATTAAGCACATTCATTGCAAATATTCACCATAACTGTTCAGTATTATGATCAATCTTATGTTCAGCCATGGTTCATGAGTGCATTGTCCAAGCAATCGTTATATGAAGAAGAAAAAAATGAATGAATTTAGATGTAAGAATGGCAATGGGCATTTTGTTACATAATATGATATTCATTTCACATTTTTCCTTGGAATATTTTTTTATTTCAGTAGAGATGATGTTTTAGTACTTTGCTTTTCAAGGGAAAACAATATCTATTAAAAAATAATTCAAAATAAAGTTTAGTAAATGATTAGATATTCGGCTTAGATGTTCGTCTTGAATTACTGCCATGAAAGTATTCTATATGTTGAGAAAACAGAGTAGAATAACCAACTGCACTCTATCTTATGTTGAAGAAATTATTTCAGTACCAGCCATAGGACAATTTTCAGGGTTCCCAGCTATCCTGGAAATCGGGGAATACCTGGAAAATGAGTTCTCTTTTTCTTCCAGTCAGGGAATTTGAAAATAAAAAATCACTCACTTCAGGGAATTTCATTGTCCCCCAAAGAAAGCAGTCAGTCTCTTATATTTTGTCTTGTGTCTACTAGAAAAGGACGTTTTGAGGATGTTTCATACTGGAAATAGTGTAGGTTGAAAAAATGATCCTGGAATTTTGGGATACCATCAGGGAAATATTGGGAAACTTGAGAATATTGCTATCGTGATATTCTGGGAGCCCTGATTTTCATTACCCTACGATGTTTTAAGATTCTATTCAAGATTGCAAAGCATATTGTTTATCGTTTCTCTTCCCTAGGACCAACTGTTATTCTGCGATGACTGTGATAGAGGATACCACATGTATTGTCTCAACCCACCTATGCAGGCACCTCCCGAAGGTAGGTTCAAGATCAATGCAACAATTTTATTTACATTCATGTGGTGCGTGAGTGAGACACAATCTGGCTATTGCCTTGTTATATCTTATCTAATGTATTGTCATGACAAAATATCGTTCTTACCATACTAAGGTGTTTCTTTTTTCTTTGCTCACTTGCTTCGCTCAGTGGCAAAATTTAGAAATAGGAAAAGTTTATATTCGGGAAAGAGGAGTCAGCCCCCCTCTCGAAAATGTGCCCATACATCTATGTTGGGTGCTATACAGTGTGTCCCCTAAAAAAGTAAACATTTGGAAAAAGTTTCTCCAAATAAATATTTCTGAATATTTTCAATATATTTAATTTTTTGTAGATAGCTGAGGGTCCCTCCTATACAATAACACAAAAAAATCTATTTATTATGCCTGAGTGATGTCAAACCACTTTTGTGAAAGGGTGCAAAATTCAGACTTGACAAGAATTGTATTTGTTCTGGATGGTATCAACAAAGCTGAGAACTGTTTGAAATTGACAGTTGGAAAAAGTCTCCCCAATTAAATATTTCAAAACATTTTCAGGAAAATTTCATACCTGTGGTTAGCTTATGATTTCTTCTATAAAAGGACACTAAAATATCTCATAATATTTTATGCTTGAGTGAGCAAGAGCCACTTTTGTGAAATGGTGCAAATCCATTCTTGACAAATGTTTGTTGTTGTTCTGGCTGGTATGAGCCAAGTTGATAGTCATGAAAAGACTTCAAAATTTTATATTCTGATCATTGAAAGACTATTTATGAAAAAACAGACTTTGCTCAATGTATTTCCTGATATATCCCACCAAAACTTTATGGTTGAGTAAGCAAGCCAGATGAAATTAAAAGACTCACCAAAAGTAACATATTGAAACACCCAGCAAAGTAGTTAATTACTAACTCAAGCATAAAATATTGATGGGGTGTGTAAGGATATACAGAGAACATAGCCTGTTATTTTATAAATTGTCTTTCATTGATCAGAATATGGAAATTTCTAAGCCTTTACATGACTCTCAGCTCGGCTGATACAGCCAGAGCCAATATCAATTCTTGTCATGTCAAGACTGGATTTTGCACCCTTTCTCATTATTGGCCTTTGCTTACTCAAGCATAAAATATTGTGAGATATTTTGGTGTCATTTGATAGAAGAGACCGTAAGCTATCCACTGGTATAAAAATTTCCTTAAGATATTTTGAAACATTTATTTGGGGAGAATTTTTCCAACTGTTTCCTTTTTTCTGGGACGTATATCGTCTGTTTGGAGGCAGAAGGGCGTTACAGAGTTAACGCCCTTCTGGCTTCAAAATGACTATGTAAACAGTAAGATGTAACTGTATAATCAATTGTTATAATCAATCCCTAGTCTTTTTATATTGAAATTACTTTATTTTTTTAAGAGATGTACATGTAATTTACAAAATATGAATTTTATAATGAGTTTCATTGTGCTATAGTGTTTGTGTGATCAAGCTAAAACTAAATTTATTTTCAGAACTTAGCCTTAAGAATGATAAGGCTATGTAATTGAGTTGCTTTAAAGCCTTAACATTTAAAAAAGATCATTGTATTTGAAACGATGCTAATGCTTATAATCCATTATTTTTGTGTTTACTTGCAGGGAGCTGGATCTGTGACCTGTGTAAGGTGTAAGGGCAAGAATGCATCATCTCCACTCGCCCATTTTATTGCAGAAGCATAAGAAGATATTATTGGGCAAGTCCAAGGTATTTGGTCATTGGGTGTTCCATACAATACCAAGTATTATGATATTATGAACTAAAGTGGCATCAAAAGTATCATTTTGTTTTAAAATTTGGTATGATCCAACTCTCAAAGGGTCTGCAAAATAATACAAAGGTCAAAGATATACAAAAATCTTGTATGTTTTCTTTTATGTATGGGACAAAATAGCTTGGACTTGTCCTATTGAAAACAAGCTGAAACACTCTTAAATTTATTACATTTGAACTGGACATTGTACATGTACATGTATGTAATTGCCATTCATTCAATGCTGGATATGATTGGTTTGATTTCCATTTCTACTACCATGAAAAGACCCCCCCCCCCTTTCCCCATCCCCTCCCCTGCAATGACTGCACAAAGGCCTAATCAGATGTGAGGAAAGGGTATATGACTCCTGGAACATTTCAACAAAGTGATCTGTGATATCAAAAGATGCACTTATTTGAAACAAGTTTGCTTTTTAAAAATACCTATTTTGAAATAGTAAAGATTTGTATTGTTGTGTGGAATCACCTTGATACATTAGTATTATGGAAATAAGCATGCACAGATAATTAATTTGTTCCTTTATGCTTCTTATTATGAAGGATGTGACAGCTTCCTTTCCAGTGCCAAATTTTAAACTATTTATCCCCTTTTCATTTTGTATTTGTTCATTTCTAAACAAGATCATGGAGGAAAAAGGATATTTTTGAAATCATGTTTAGACAATTATTGACGATAGAAAATCCCTGTTCAACAGTCCCAACTCTCTAAAGCCTTGTTCACATGTGCTGCAGTTTTTTTCATCTTATAACATGCAGATAAGTGAGTACGTGTAGGACCTTTGTTGAGCATGGCTACTTTTCTTCATTCCCACTTGCCATTATTTAAATGAAATCACTGTTTACCATGTTTTACATGTGAATGAGCCTTTAAAGCCTTTAATGAACTTTGAACATCGGTTTGATATTGCATTTCCATACTATGTTGCAAAGACATCTCACTTAAAGGATACCAATCACCAAAAGATATTTTGCCCTCAATGTTAATGGCTTCATGTCGCTATACTCTGTACAAAATATGACCTTCAAATATTACTTCTGCAAAGAGGTACGTGTATTAGAAGTTTAACCATAAAAAGATTTGAGGGGGACATGATGGCTCCCTCCTCCAACTTTGCGATTACTTTAAAGGCCAAGTCCACACTAATATCAAGTTGATTTGAATAAATAGAGTAAAATTAATCAAGATAACAGTGAAAATTTCACTGAAATCGGATATAAAATAAGAAAGTTACGGCATTTTGAAGTTTTGCATTATTTCATGAAACAGTGATATGCATAACATGGGCGGTATGCAAATGAGTGAACCGATGATGTCACACACTCACTTTTCCTTATGTATTTTATTATATGAAATCTCAAATATTTCAATTTTTATGGATGTGATAATAAAGAATCTCTCCCTTGTATCAAAATAAGTTACAATAATTATGATTTTACATGTTCCATAAGGAGTGAAACCATAATTTACATTATTGAAGCAAAAAATTGAAATATATGATATTTCGTATAATAAAATACATAAGGAAAAGTGAGTGTGTGACATATCGGTTCACTCATTTGCATACCGTCCGTGTTATGCATATCACTGTTTCAAGAAATAATGCAAAACTTCAAAATGCTGTAACTTTCTTATTTTACATCCGATTTCAGTGAAATTTTCACTGTTATGCTTGTTTAATTTTACTCTATTTATTCAAATCAACTTGATATTAGTGTGGACTTGGCCTTTAAGATTTTTGAAGATCTCACCAGCGACCTCAGGAATTTTTCTTTTTAGAGTCTTGTGCATCTTTTGATATCAAATTTGCTTATATACCTTCAGGGATTGGTGTTACGTAACATTTGAAGGTCACATGTCAATAAAAAATGGCAGATTTGTATTTGTTTATGTGTAAAATGTATTGGGTTTGGAGGATTCCAATGTCTTGCTACTTTTTAATGTACAGTCTATGTTTTGAACAATTCAAATATGAAATGAAGTTAAAAATAACTTTTTTAGGTATAACAAATTACAAAACAATAGAAAACAAAAGGAATAAAACAATTCGCATACCATGTGTTGCATACAGAACCAAAATCTGACTTTGGTTCAGTGCACAGGGTTTATGTTATTCTTCATTTTCTTCCTACACTTTAACTGTTAACCCATAGAATGCCAGGCAGTTTTTTTTTCCAGGTTATTTTATATGTTCTAGCTGTACACAAATCATTTTGTTAGATGATTAACATCACCTTTCTGCTTTGATCAAAATAAGCTCTAGAAATAGGAAGTTACAACTCAACTGATAGGGATTATCTTCTGTAAATAATTTGTGAAGTATCATTGTGGTGCTTATTAGCATTATGTTGCCATGCCAAATATGTTGTATTCTTGGAAAGAAAGTATACAGAGTATGAACTTTGCAGGTGGTAATATTTCAAGCAGTAATTGTTGTAGTGGTAGTATAGAGACAAAGGCAATGTATTTATTAGGTAGCCATTTTAGTTAGTTTTGTTTTATATATGTTGTATATTTCTGTCATCCAAGTCCAATTGTCATGCCTGAACTGCATTAGTTGAAGGCCAGAGCTAGTAATAAAGCATGTCTGTTTCATATCAAACACCTAATGTTTCATTATGCTCCTTTATCAATATCGTATGCATTAATTTCACTTATTATTGTCAATAGTTTAATCATCTAACCTTAAAATCATAAACTATGGTGTAACTCATACATTTTTATTTCTATGTAAGACCTACAGTTCGAAAAATTGATTCCTGTATTATCATATTTTACATTTGTAGTGCTGGTGAAATTCAACAAAATTCAATTCAATGTACTGTACTAATCAAATGATTCTACTTTCGACATACACATTGCATCATTATAATCACCATTTTCATACACTCAGAAGTCACACCACTTTCAAGATACACAAGTAAGAGAGAAAGGTAGAGATTTGCTTTGCATAGATCAAGATTTAATCTTGCTGTCTTACTCTTAAATACAAAAAGAATTAAATTGGCATGAGAGAAATTCAATTTTGGGGGCAAATTGAGAGTATATTTCCGATGGGAAACCCGAATCCTGACAAATTATACATCAATCGAAAGGTAATTACATGAGGATTATGATAAACTGCCATTAAGTCAAATCGAACCATAAGAAACCAAATTAAGATTTTCTGAACTCATTCCCTCGGTTTCCGATACCAGCTATGCTTGGGCGAAATGCGTGATTTTGTGTGACGTCAGTCGAAGGAGAATGCTGCGTGCGTCGGTGAACAAGTTTCACCGCCAGCACGCACTGCTAGCTACCTTCGGCTGTACTGTAGTTTGTGACTGGGGGCAATTTATTGTGGAAAAACACTGTACTGATCCGAGACTAGGTCGAGCTAGTTGAATCTTTCTACAGATTTAGAGGTAGGCAAGAACATTTTATTTTCATATATATTTGTTTTAATGTGGTAATGATGGCTTTAGACCCAATTATTATTAACAATAACATGATTTGTTGTGGCAAACTTCAGTTTAACTTTAAGAGAGTATCTCGCGATGTACACAGCATACAGACTGTGCATTGTCCTATGTAGAGCGACGACATCAATGTTCGAAGCCAATATCACCTCTTCCCGTAATCCAATCTGGTGTAAATTTATGTGAGTGATTTGAAAGAAATTTGAGAATGTTCCCTGCAAGTTTGGTCGAATTTTAAGCGGCAGAACCTATTTTATTCACATGGATACCAAAGTGCACTAGCGCCGGTCCCGGGAAAAAGTATCTAGACCTAACGTTCAGAAAAAGTGTTCCAGCCTAATCTAGTCCATAAAACGGGAATATCCCTTCAGATGTAATACATCTGACATTGGCGTACTCCTGAGGCAAAAGTGGAGTCAAAAGAAAATTTTGTTTATTTACAGCAACCTCTGTCACTTTTCACTTTTCACTTTTCACCGATTGGCTTCTAAAGTTCTAGCAGGGCAGCTCAGCGCTATATGTAAAACTCATGATATGCATGCATTTAGCGCTATACATAGCGCGCATTCAAAATACAGTAATACTAATTACTAGTATTGGAAATGGGAAGCTCAGCTTTAGGCTTAGACTCTTAGAGAAGACCTTCAAAAACTAACAAATTGTCACATGTGTTGCCTGTTGATAGTTATAAGGGTAGAATCTGCTGCTGATGATCATCCTCGATTATCTGCTGATCATCATCGATCAGTTCACCAATTTCTCCTTCGTCCTCATCTGAAAATTCCTCATCTTCTGAGGAACCGGACTCCTGCTCTGCCGCTTTGAATTCCAAATCTAAAGGAATTGACTCAGGATCTGTCATATTCGACGTAGATAATTTGGCTTTTTGTACAGAAAAAATATGCGCTGTATACAGTTGATGAATAGCGAAGGAAATGGGGCGGAGCTTAACTCTCCTTCGATACACGTCATGAATTGTAAGCGGTTTCGTGTAGCGTTCAGGAGGAGTTCGGGAAAGTTCGGAAAAATTGAGTCCCGACGGCTTCCGATTGGGGCTTTAATATAACCATATGATGAATCTGAAAATGCAGTGAGGATTCGGTTTCTGAATAGGACGCCTATTAGCAGATCCTGCGAATGAAAATCCTCCTTTTACACATGTATGGAAAATGCATGTTTTGGGGGACAAAATGTTGCCAATGCTCTTGCTAGACAGAAAGCAAATTAAAGATAGAGTTGAGTTCCGGTCATGTCATTAATTTGTGAAAGAAGCTATGTAGAAATAATCTGGAGTGGTTGAGTATGTAGTACATAAGAATTGTGAGGTTTTGGAATCATTAAAAATAACAAATTAACTCAATCTTGATGAATATTAAGAACAATTATGATAAAACTTTCCGACATGAATCTTCGCGAAAATAATATTGGAAACTAATGTATGATGGCGTAGTAAAGAAATCATACAGTAGAATAAGGGTAGTGTGAAATATTGACATGTGGTTGTTTCGTAGATTAAATTCAAGCCTTAAGATAACACTGAATTAAAAGCAAACTTCTGATGCACTGTGAATACATACTGTTTTCCCAAAATGGTTTACTTCAATACGTAACTATTAACAGACATTTCAAGTGATTCTGCTTATAAAAGATATAGAAAAAGATACTGCTTGTTATAAATGTCACCTTTACAAATCTTTGATCACTGTTTAACTTTTTGTTTGGCGGAGGAGAGTAGCTCTCTGCTACTGAACATAACATTAGATGATGGCTCTATCACAACACTTGTATTTCGCCATAGTTGACCAAAGAATATTGGTACGGTTTAATTTTGTGGAAAAGGATGTTCTGAGTACTAGATGAAGAGGCAGTCAGCTTTAGCAACCACCTGTCTATAAAGACATTCCACTGTATATACTTATAAATCTGCACAGGTCTCCACAGAGTAAAATATGATATCCCGATGATGGATAGTACCTCCCAAATCCAGTCTGGTTGCAGCAGTCAAACTCTCCCTTTCACTTCGTCGGTGTAGTATTCAAGAAACTCTTCCGACATGCTGCTAAAGTCCATCAAAGACATTTAGTCTCTGGGTAATTCTTGGTAAAGATGTATCACCTAAAACAGGCATCATCTATAATGACAAACAGTTTATATTGATCATTTAGCCCTTCATCATCTCTCTGACGAGAACGATGATGAAGTAGATGATGACGTGGACGATGTAGTCGATGACGATGTGGCTGTTGCTGATGCTCCCCTAGCTCCTCTCACAGCATTCAGATTTCTGATGACGGCTGATGCTGGAGCCATGAGAGCTTTGCGGGACAGTCGCATCTTTCCGCTGACAGGGTCACGACCGAAATACTTGACTGGAATCTCCTGGCCTACCTCCAACTTCAGGGCACTTGGATGATTCACCTAAGATGGAATAGATAAGATCATTTCAATGTTACCCCTGAAAAAAATTAGTGTTTTTTATACATTTTCATTTACCCCCCCAAAATAACAATAATGACTGGTGTATCTTTTTTCTTTTTATTTAACTAGCAGATATACAAAACATTCAAATTTCATGCAATTTTTTCAATCTACAAAAATAATTGAAAAGATATAAATTTTGAATGTTCAAATTGCACATCACTATTTATATAGGAGATAATAAATTCTCTAACCAGACCCTGAACACAATGATAAAATTCAGTCTTCATATCATTATGCCAACCACAACATAATCAGTAATTAATGACAAAGTAAAGTCCTGTTCAACATCATTCACCTGAATTCAACAACACTCCTAAACACTGAAACTTAGCAAGCAAACGGGTGTAACACTGTTTTCTTGACCTCTTTATAAAGATCTCTTGTAAGCAGGGCATTTGAGTTAATTCTTCTTGACAAGGATTACCTAGAGAAAAAGAGCCTCTCCTGGTGTAGGCTGATTTAACTGATATCAAATAGGAGGATTTTCTGAGCTACTGGACATTCTTTTATAATGTGGAACTTTTATCAATATCTTCATAAACTATTTCCTAACTTACCTTCCTTTGATCAAGCTGTGAGTTGTGAAGTAATGTTGGTTGCATGGCAGGAAACAGCTTTACGAGGACACCATTATCCCTGAAATGAATGGAAAAGATTAAAGGGTACCAATAACTAAACTTTTTGCTCTGTATGTACGGGGTTCCATGTTGCTATGCTATATTAAAAATATGCACTCCAGACATTACTTCTACAAAGAGATATTGCAAGTTTAAATTCACTCAAGGTACCCCTGTATGCGCTCTCACGGAAACAAGTCCGCCTTAGGTTAAGTGTGCGGTTTTATGTTATCTTGTACTTTCTTCATACTACTTACCCATAGAATACCAGGTAAGCTTTGGAACATATGTATTGTAAACATTCCAGCTGTACTAGGGACTGCCTCAACAGAACCTTTAATTTTTTTTGCAGTATCCCATTTCATGTCCATTATTTTATGTGCTGTAAATATCAATTGTACACTTCTTATTCTTGCCTTTTATATTCTACTTTTCTTTCCACTCTCTTTTTTGTTTGTTGGTTCAATGCTTCAATATATATTCCATATGTTTAATGTGATTTTTCTTTTTATGTACTTTTTAAACAGACTTGAATAAATAAATTGAATTGAAAATTGAATTGAAATTGAATTGACAAATGATTTTTTTTAGATCATCAATAATCTTTCAGAATATAAGAATTTTACAAATGATGAGAAGAATCACTTAAAAAAGAGGAAGAATCTCTACATGTCTATGGATGTAGTACATCCATAGACATGCAGATATAGAACTATTTTGTTTTTATCCAACACAAACGCTATTCAATGGCTTGAAATTCTATAGGGGCTGCAGATTGTCACCGAATTAAATAAAATATGGTCTATGGGAATACAGCTTTTCTCACTTTTGTTGCAACCATTCTTGCTAGATCCCCCCTTTAATTCCATTATCAAAATTTGCATCCATGAAAAATCAATATATACCAACACTACGATATAGATGTAAATGCAAATACATGTAGTTTATGCTAAGAAAGAAATTTAGGTGCATACAACAGTGTCGTCCAAATGTCACTATTCCTACCTTAGCTCTGTGATGGTGGCTGTATAGATACCTCCAAACTCCAAGTCAGGCTCTTTCTGTGTGAGTATAAAATAATTAATTAAAAGATAAGACAGAGATGAAAAAGCTGTGCAGATGGCTACTAAATAATTATGAAATACCTTGTTTTTTATTTTTTTTACTTACTAGACCAGATTCCTGGTCAAAATACAGCATAACAACGATGATTCAATAAATACAACACATACACAGTTTCAAAAACTTGTTAGAAATAACCCCGTACTGTGATGTGCACATTATTTGACCCTCCTGACAAAAATTTCATGTACACATTATCCTTTAACAACTTGCTCAGAAACACATTAAAAAAAAAAATTCTATTAGACCTGCTCACTTCAAATAAAGGACAAGCAAAAATTAAAATAAAAAATAAAACAAAAAGAGGGGGTCCAGATTCCAATGAGCCCTCCTCCATTGCCCCCCCCCCCCCATTTACTCTCAACTGTCAAGGCTACATTGAACACTGAGAGGAGGCTATATTAAAGATCTGATATTACATTCCTATAAACATGTCATTTTAAGGGTAGAGTACAATGAATGTTATGAAAAAGAGAAAAGTCTGACTAAATTGAATGTAAGGAAACAACTATCGACTTACATCTTCTAATAACAGTTGGTCAATCCTTTCCTTTGCTTCACTCATTGCACTCGGTGTTGGTGCAAAGACTGAGAAGTGAGTTTCATCCACTTGGGTGATTGTTACACCTATCATAATTTGAAGGCATGGAAATGAATCAAAACATCACTAAACTCAGGAGGAATGCATATTAACTCTTTTCTTTAATGTTATATAAAAATGTACAATTTTTAAAGAAGGTCTTAGATGTTGTGTTAAAGATTTATCCCTATAAATGGAATCTGTTACATACAAAAACATCAAAGTTTGTGCACAAATATGCTCAGATGAAGAAAAAGTTACATGTAGTATTTCTGTACAATCATGATAGCACAGTTCTGTTTGAATGCATACTGCATCGTCAATCGACTTACCAGTTTCCACTCTCAACTTTTTCAAGTTGTAGCCACCAGGACCAACAAATTTTGATCGCCTCTGAATGGGCACTTCCAAGTTCTCTGTGGGAGTAAAAAAAACAGAAAATAAATCAAAACCACCATTCAATACAATCACCTGCTATTGTTCACATCAATCACAATCACATCCCACTGCATTACTTCTGATTGTAGTATGTGTTATACCGCAATGGTCTTTGAATTGGGGTGGATCCTGAATTTTGTGAAAAGGGGGGGGGGGGGGTTCAATTCTTCCCAAAATAATTAAATTCTTAAATTACCCCCCCCCCCCCTTTCCCCCACATATGCCCCTGGTCTTGAAAACTGGGTATAGCAGGTTCAAGACCCACTTCCTGAGCAAGTGACTTAGGGTACGCCATTCATACACAATTACCTTGTCCCTCATACAGGACCAAAAGTTACATGTTCCCCCCCCCCCCCCAAAGCTTTCACAAGCATATACTTGCTTTCTTAGCACTCAAGTAAACTAAACCATTATTAAAATAAAACAACTTTGAGAATTTCAAATTTCTTAGGAGAAGCATTTCATTTGAACTCCAGGAACCTGTTTCATTGTAATATACATGCCCGTGTGTGTGTGTGTGTGTGTGTGTATTTGGGTTTTTACAGACGTGTATCAATCAGATATGATTATTTACGTCTGGGGACCGACCTTTAATGTCACCATCCGAAAGACGTGACTCAGTCTCGAACCTGGGTCCGCTGAATCAGTTTGTAACTTCCACTGTTAGCTGGATTTACAGGCGCACGCCACAACGCCTAGTTGTGGCCCTCAACTGCCACTATTTATATACCTTATTATTTTGCTCACAGCTAATCAAATGCAACAGTTTCAGTGGCTTACATCAAGTTATTATTATTATCATTACTAAGTATTTGGTGTCACGTGTGCTTGGGAGGAGAAAAGCGAACTTAATCACTGCGATCCTTGGACCTCTCATCCCGGTATAACTAATTGGGATGTGCAGGTGTACCACTACACCGAGGTTTCCTCCTATTCTTATTAGAATAGTGCAGTGGGTTCTTAACATGCATAGGTGAAGACTCTCCCCCTACACTTGGGACCTCCATTTAATGTCTTATCTAAAGGACACAGTGTTTTCCACTGTAACATAGCCTGCGTCTATGGAACAGGGCAGGGGCACATGAACACACAACGTAGACTTCAGTCATCTGCCTGGGCTGGATTCGAAACCAGTCTTTAGTTTGACAGGCAGCTGCTTTACCGACTGAGCCAACTCACTTCCTCAAGTAATGTAAATGTAACTTGTTATAGATAACACATTTTAGGGTACATGGCCTAAATAATGTATTATACAAAAATTACTCTGGGACTACCTGTGACAGGACTGTTGCTTTTTCTCAAGTCTCTTGGTTTCTTGATAGCAGTTGCCATGATGTTGAGGATTTTACTCTTGGCTGATGTACCAGCCTGGATGGCTTCCACGATGATCTTCATGGGCAAGGGCACTTTCACATCTGTCTGGTAACAACAAGATATTAAATGGCTTAATGATACAAGAGATTCAACAGAATGATAGTGCACAGATGGAGGGATATTCCAACCATTATGACTGGCAACATCTAAGTATATTTTTTTAAGGCTTGTTCACATATTACGTGGTAAATAATGGCATTTTTTTTTCTTACATGTATTTTTAATAGAAAGAGGGGGTGGGAAAAAAGGTATCTGCATATAACAAAATCCTGTAAGTGGGTTCACTTATCTGTGTGTTATAAGAAGCAGAAATGTGAGGTGCCTTGAACTTTTTATTTTGCTAGGGCAGTTTACCACTAAATATGGGAATGAGGCTTTATTCTATTTACACAAGCCTGATCAACAAATTTGCAAAGAGTCTTGTCACTGGTGTAATAATCAAATAATTGAGGGCCTTACAGTAAATGGGGTATTAAGGTGTGTTTTTTTTTTCAATCAATGATTCACGCACTGTTAACAATAATTGATTTCCCCTTCACCAAATAAATTCCAAGCCAAATCAAAAGGCTCTCATGAAAAAAAAACTGTACCTTTCTTCTGGGTACAGGGCATTAAGTTTGAAGGGCACTGCTACTGCACCCAAGATTTGAACCAGAACCTTTTATATCAATATTCAATTCCAATCCACAAGTTCACACCACTTTCAAATCTAAGAGGTTCGTAGACTAGCATTCCTCATTCTCCTCACATACCTGTAAAGCTGTGATTCCTTTTTTGCTTCCAGCCAACTTCATATCCATATCACCCATGTAGTCCTCAATGCCCTGGGGAAACATATAAAAGGGTATTTAAGTTGAAGCTTTTTCATCACATACATTACCAACAAGATTTTAGTACATCTGATGAACTTGCATCAGACTAAATATCAAGGGAAATGATATTTAAGATGTCAATTTATGTTACTAATCCCAGGTAGCATATGGGACAGAATGACTAATTACCTTGGACCTTCCCTAAAAGAGTGCAATCACTTTAATACATATTATCTTTGAAAATCAACTACAGTAACTAAGTGAAATTACAAATTTCAATAATTCGCATCAACAAAGAGTATGTTTTAAAGTATTTGGAATCTTCATTTAGAGAATGAAAATCAAACTGAACAAACAGTCTATTGTGAGAAAAATTAAAGGTGGACATTCACTTTCTATATTCACAAAGTGACTGATGTTTGAAAAAAAAATCCACACAATCAGGCAGGTCCTGATGAAACATTCCACAATAAATCTATTTTCTAAGTATACCACCCCTTCCACAACCTGTCCTCCTGAACACAGACTGCCATAGCAATGGCCCGTATTCCCAAAAGTCCTCTGACTTTAGGCCAGACTTAAAACCTGCATAAGTGCACAGAGCTAGTCAATAATTTATGGAAAGCCAAAGTTAAACCTCTTCATCTTGTACAAATCACCATAGTCTGTAAATAAATACAAATACAAAAACCTATCTCTATGAAGATAATAATTCATTTTCCTTTTCATGACCAAATTAATTGAGCTTCTCTTAATTTGTTACATTATTACTGTAATTTATGTAGTTCGGGGTTGACACTTGGCTTTCCATAAATCAGTAAACTAAGTGAAGTCGGATATAAATTAGGTTATTTTCAAGAATATGGACCACTACCTCCAGACACCTTGCCTGACTTACCAGGAGATCTGTGAGTATTCTATGGTCTTTGATGGTGAAGATATCATCAGGTTCTGTCTCTGTCACAACTCCAATAGCTACCCCTGCTACTGGATGGCTCACTGGTACACCTTGTTAGGGTGAAAAACAAGACTGCATCAAAATGGGTTTTTTAAATGATGTGTGGAGCAATGTTCTTCATAAGTCCATTGATTAATAAAGCTGACAAGCAAGCAAAGATATATATATATGGTATGCAATATTCTTCTTGATGCACAGTGTACCACAAGTATATTAAGTTGAAAATGTACCTTTTGTATTATATGACTCAGTCCTAGATCCTTACCAAATAATTGATCGAAAGCAGTCACATGTGATCTATTTATTGGGACTACATGTATCACACGTTTCTGCGTGCAATAGTTTCAAGTATACTAAATGATGCACAGCAGTGCATGTGTAAAGGGAAATGTCCGTGACTTTGCAATTATAGAAGTTAGTGTGCTTACACTGTGTGTGGGTTAAGTAAACTTACTAAACTTGAGATTTATTTGACATCGATCGATCTTAAATTCTCTTTTTTCAACTAAACAGCTAGGATCTACGGAATTCAATATATAAAAAAAAAGATGCATGTCTTCCTTTATTCGTTATATGATCTACAATCTCTCGATTAGCCTGTGTGCGCTTATCGTACTAAAACTAACTGTTTGTACGA
The DNA here is from genome assembly GCA_025618425.1 of Heliocidaris tuberculata. Lineage (NCBI taxonomy): Eukaryota > Metazoa > Echinodermata > Echinoidea > Camarodonta > Echinometridae > Heliocidaris > Heliocidaris tuberculata. The sequence goes on along the minus strand of CM046834.1, from coordinate 41,922,017 downwards.
TATATGCGTGAGGCTAATCTCATGCTCATAAATCAGTATAATAAACATTATATGCGTTAAGCATTATTTGCGTATTATCATTTTTTTATAAATATAATATACAAATTACACACAAGGATTAAATGATGATTTAATGCTCTTAAATCATGAACAATTGTTTTCCACGCAACACGACTTTTGATATTATCTGCCTCCTATACAATATCATTCAACCTAATTTAGTTGACTCTGAAGTTGATAAAATCTGCATATTAAAAACAAAAATGATAAAATAGATACCTGCATCCATAAGTGCAAGACTTCCACCACATACAGTTGCCATGGAGGATGAACCTACAATATGATAGGAAAAAATAAACATATAAAAACTGACTGCCTGTTAAATATTTTCTGTGTATCTCTTTTCTGTATCATTATACTGGCCTGAATTCAAGAGAGAGATCTATCTTTACCCATGGTCCAAACCTCCAAAAGCGTAGTATGCGCATGTCCCAAAGTCCAGTGGCCAGGCAATAACACATTTGTTTACACTTAGTGCACTGTGGAGGTTCAAACCACAAATCTTTGTGAACTGGGACAAAGAATTTTGATAAATAAATTGATAATACCAAAGACCTCTGAAGCACTGAGCATATACAGGTAACTGATAATCTGATATAAATATCCTCACAAACGTAGAGTAGTGTTTGAAATGACAATGCTTGAGAAAACATATACATTAAATCATTATACGTAAACAGGAAATTTACACTGGCTGATACTCATAAGGTTTACATGGGTAGATTTAGTCTATTGCTTTATGGGGCGCCAAGTGTCAACCACCTCATCCCATAAAAAGTATGATAATTCTTTAACTAAACGAACAAGAAAGAAAAAAAGGTTTTTGTTTCCAACATGACATCAATTTGTCATTGTTATTTCATGACTGCATTTGTTTTGTTTATTCATTACAGAATTACAGTAATTTTGTTATAAAATAAAAAGCTTGCTACTTGATGCTCCACAAATCAGTGTACTAAACCGGGTTTAACTTAGTACACCTATATGAATATGAGCTAATGGGACTGACTTACCATTTGACTCTAGAACTTCACTAGTGAGTCTGATAGTAAAAGGGTAATCAGATGGGACCACCGGTCTCAGACCTTTCTCAGCCAGAGCTCCTGCAGATCAGAATGGGAAAATAGTACAAATAAAAAAACCCCCCAAACATATGTACGGTAATCCGATATTTGCTCCTGTGACAAATGCTTCAGGCTTTATTTCATTAAAGATATAGAATTAGGGTTAGAGTGACAATAGGGTTTCAGGTAAGGTTTAAGGTTAGGGTTAGGGTTAGGTGTAGTGTTTGGTAAAGAGTTGAAGTTAGGAATTCAGTTCATAGTGTAGGATATTGACCGCAGAGCAAATGCCACCACAGCATGTATCGTACAGTCGCATGCTTTCCTTAGCATCTCTGCTTTGCTTGTCCAGCATAGCTCTTTATTTTCTTAAGAGTATATTTGGTACTGGTACAATGGGCAATTTTGATGTTTCCTCATTGGAGGGAAAGAGCAGTGACAGAGATTCATGCTTCAAAATCACCTGACATTTCCAATGTACGGTGGAACCTCATAATAACAAACTCCTTGGGACCAAGAAAATTACCTCTTTATACCGAAACCTTGTTATATCAGGGCTAAAAAACAATCTATAAATAGTGCATGGTCTATCATGCACTATACTGGATTATGTGCACGACAAATACTAAATTATCCCAAGTGCAGTTTCGTTTCACCAAGGCCACAGGCCGAGGTGAAATAGACCTGCACGAGGGATAATTTAGTATTTGGAGTTCATATAGTCCAGTAATAGTGCATAAATAGAACATCCACTAATTGTTATAGTAAATAGACCCCTAGATCTATAACTCTTATTGTGTATTAGGCCCGTGCAAAAATCAAAGTTATAGTGCATGATCGTGCACTATAACAAAATTTGCACGTCATGTGATGCGAATCTAACCAATCACAGCACGTATTATATATACACTATTTACTATTGGAATATAAAGAAGTGGGACTGGCAAAATTACCTTGTTATAACAAGAGTTTGTTACAACAGTGTTCTATATAATGGAGTTCCACTGTATTGAGGTTGTAGGACACATGCTCCCGTAACAATTTCTCCATGGTCAACATCCTACACTCACTAAATTCTTAACTTCAATGGGGGATCAAACACTATACATATTTAAACCCTTACCCTAAACCTAACCTACAACCCTTTGGTAAACCAATTCCTGACCCTATATCTTTGAAAATGAAGAGACAATAAAGCTGCATAACTGTTTCAATATTAATATGGAATTACATTAACTCCCTCCACAAGTACACAAAACAGGTGAAAAGAAGCACCTTAAAAAAAAAGCTGAAAAAATTCATCAAAAATTGCAATCTTATAATACTGTTTAAGATCTTTAGATTGTCACCTGTAGACCTGACTAGTACATATAGTAACAAAGCATGGGTCCAGATATAGAGGGGGCACAGGTCTCACTCAGTCTATGAAATGCAAATCAACAAGGCCATTGATTAGAGGGAGGGTGTAGGAGGGGGTTGTAGTGTCTTATTTTCACATTTCCTACCAAACCCAACTTTTTTCTCTTTCCTTTCACTTTTTTCTTTTTTGTTGCCATTTGATTGGGGGGAGGGGGCACTTGCCCCTTTGTGCCCCCACGTAGCTACGCCAATGAAAACATATGGCACAGTGAGGTTCCACTCACCATGACCTAGCTCTCTCCTGTTGACGCCTCCTGTCCTGCCTGTTTCATTGGTAGCGTAAGGTGGAAACTGCATCAAGGGTAAACAAGAAGATAAACATGTATATGAATATTAGTAGAAAGTAAAGAAAGAAATGATGGATGGTAATGATTTACAGCCATGCACAATAAAGAAGTCTAAAGTGTCAATCTATCTGGTCTTCATATATGCAAAACTGCTATGGATTGTACCTTCACTGTCTGTGCCCTAAAGCTCTAGTCCATCTTTGACCGTGACTCCCCAACCCTTGACAGTTTAATAACATCCAAAAACCTACCTATTGAATGCGCAGTAAATCCCTAAATCTAGATGTACTATCAGCTTGTAATCTGAAAATATATTGTATTTTTGTCTTTGAACAATTATGTATTCTTATATTTCCAAAGATATTTTCTTATCATCATGCTCATTGCATAAGATTTTCTTTATTAGCCATTTGTTTATCTTGTGTATATGTAATGTAAAGTGCTTAGAACCAATATGTATATCAAGTGCTACATAAATGTTAATTCTTATCATTATTACTATTATGATCATTACCTCATAATGCAGCATGAAGTTCTTTTCTCTGATGTCCCTGTAAAAAAAGGAAAAAGGAAAAAGGTCAAAGCATTTTGTTGGTGAATACCTCATATGAACATTAAATGATATACATTTCAAAAGAACAACAAATTTGGAATTGTATGAACTATATTCACAATTTGTGAACATAAATATAATCGGCCTCTAAGCTTCCTAAATTTAAAAATCTGCTCACACAATGTAGATAAACTTTTTAAATTCTTACTCACATATCTATTGCAAACTAAGAAATGTCTTTTTGAAGACCATAAAATATTTGTAAATCAACTGCACAGAAAATTCTTGAAGAAGTGCCTATAACATGAAAGACATACATGCTGCAAGCCAAATATGTTATCTAAATTTTGTTACTGCTTTCTTCACAATGTCTATTATTAAACTTTAAAGAGAAGGTTCCTTTGGCAGACCATTTTATGACTTACTCTTGCCAAACAGGATCAGCTCTCAAGGCAGACTCGATAGAATCAAATGTCACAGTACAAAGTACCTGAAACAGATATCAAAGAACCAAAATCAACTATAACAATATTATCAATTCTAGATTTTTTTTTTTAAAGTTCAAAAAGGGGAGAAAGGGAGGATCTAAAGATAAGGGATTATTCCAGCAGTTTGGATAAACTGATGTAATCAGATGACACTAAAATTCTTTCTAAGGTTTTCTGCAAAGTATAAAATCCTTTCCATTAATGAAGATATATCAATTCCTCCATATACATGTAACAGTAACCATGTATAACATACAGTGTAAGTACACCATTCCGCAGCATTTGGCCAAATGAAAATAAGATACAATTTAGTACATGTACTTCAATGTTGCAGAAGAAGACGTTGTATGACACATTCTATCTCAATAATTGCTCCGCGGTCAACATCTTACACTAAACAGAATTCTTAACGTCAATCCTGAACCAAACACTATACCTAACCCTAACCCTAACCCTAAACCTAACCTAAAACCCAAAGGCAACCCAAACCCTATCCCTATATCTTTTACAACATTAAGTCTGGAGCAATTGTCACCAAAGCATATGGTGGAGAACCAAAGAAGTTTTTGTACCTGTGTTTGACCTCTCTGAAAGAGAGCTGATCCATGTAAGGGTTTGTAGAGATCCACTGAACATGTGATGTCACGCATTTCATCCACTTCTCTGCCATCACATCTGATTGTACAGCAGAAGAACATAAATGTATGAGCATATCCACATAATAATAATCATGATACTGTTAAAATATATCCCCACAAGGGCTCAAAGCTTTGTTTACAAGCCAAGGTCAATCCAGGGCTCTTGCTAGACTTTATCAATGTTTTGCCAGTCAACAACAACAGAAGATTGCTAGTGGTCATTTACAGAGAACTGCATATGGAAAAAATAACATCGAGATTTTTAAAATGCCATCTGGGCAACAAAGGCATGAGTTTTAAGAAGCTCGGCAGGACTTTAGGCGGTCAGTGGCTTCATGCAATTGCTCTATTTGGAGCCCTGATATTAAATCTCTTGGATGAGCAGAGCATACAGAGTATTATCAAGCTAGATGGGGTACAAAGGCAAGCAACTTAACTACAAGAACCTGATCTGGATGAGACAGAATAAACAGTTTCGAAGGATTCCTAGGAATGCTTGAATACAACAGAGAATATCACACAGGATTTTATTACATTTTTACATGGCAGGGCAAATCATGGTGTTGGATAACATGTTTCAGCACAAAACAGTGTAATATTGAACAAAAATCTCCAGACTGAAAATTAGATACATAGATTAAAATATGGTAAAATTAAGTTCCCTGGATGATTTACAGATAGGTCAGGTGTCTAATCACAAGACAATATCCTTATTTGGGGGAAATATATCATTATCTACAAAGTGCTTCACATGTAACTTAACCTTACAAAGTGAACTATCATAGTCTGATCTGTGAGATTACATACTTGGTATTTAAAATCAATTATTTAATTTGGTGCAAAATAAAGTAAGTTAAAAGCTGTAAAAAAAAAAGAAGAAGAAAATGTTATTACCTTTTATCCTCTTCTAATACAATGTTTCTGAAAACATCTTTAGCTACAAGATGGAAGGCATCATTAACCAGAGAGGGGTCTTCACTTGGAAACGTTTCTAAACACGAGGAAACACAAAAAATGGAAAACATACTCGTAAGCATTTTGTGTTTAAATACAGTCTTTATATAATCATTTGTAAAATAATAACACATATGTATATCTCAACCAATACATAAGAAGCCTACACACACAATTCTCTTACTTGTACAGATTCTGTTTTTTTCTTAAACATTAAAGCTATGGTCAGGGCCCTGTTTCATAAAAATTCTTATCGATAACAACTGCCCCATTTCTATTAGAAATTTGCTCTCAGCCAATCACATTAAAAGATTTCAGTAGCTCATAACAATTATTGTAACTTGTTGATAACAAGTTTTATGAAATGGGGCCCAGACGTGTTTACAGGTGACCTCACATTTGCTCTGGCCAAATTTGCTTCAGGCTTTATTTCGTCAATGATATAGACTTAGAGTTGGGGTTGCAGCTGGGTTTTAGGTTAGGTTTTAGTTTAGGTTTTAGTTAAGGTTTCAGTTTAGGTTTTAGTTCAGGTTTGGGGTTAGGTTTAGGATTAGGGACAGGTATAGTGTTTAGTCCAGGGTTGAGGTTAGGGAATTCAGTATAGGAGTGTAGGACCACTATACAGCTGTTAATCCTTTCAAGAAAATAATTATTTAAGGGCTAAATTGATCACATTTCGTTCTTAAAATTGGCAACAATAATATTTTTCTTTTAGTGCTTCATGGTTCTAATATTGATGTAATGTCTTTGAAAACAATATACATGGATGGGAACTTTGTTGAAAAATTGAAAAAATTGCCAATTTTGATCAAAAAATGATTTGAACCTCTACGTGATACCATTTTCAGGATTTTAAAGCTTAATCTCCTTTTTAAAATTCCTGGCATCAAATGCAATATGTTCATGCAACAAAAATGGATACAGTGTGTGCAGAAATTTTGCTCTTTCTACTCATGCATCTGGTATTTATTTTAGGGCTCTGAATCAAAAGTTATTGAGCCAAACCACAAAATATGGAGAGTTGTCCCAAAACTGAACAAATAGCCTTCTACTATCTATAACAATATCCATAGACAGCTACACGATTACCTAGAACAGTCGAAATATGGTGCTCTCTAACTTCACTGGCTGCATTGTCCCTTGAAAACTAGAAAGGAATAAAGACAAATACATTTAAAAAAAAATCATTGATGCACAAAAGAAAGAGAGACAGATGGATAAAGTAACTTCGAATGAAAGAGAGAAAATAGAATTTACTTAAGTCATTGTCAATGGAGCTTTACTACGAATCATAACCCTGTTTCCAACCTATAATATCTGTTCAGTCTTGTCAACCAGGATAGTAAATCTCACACTGGAATACAAAAATATGACAAAAGACATGTATATACAATTATCTCTACTTCTCAGCCAGAAGTGAGGGAGATGTGAGTTGGTCTAGCGGCACTGTCTGCTGTCAGCTCTCTGTCTTCGCATACAAACCGACTCTGAGTGGACCCAGGTTCGAAACCAAGTCACGTCTTTCGGATTTTGACATTAAAAGTTGGTCAAGACATAAATAATCAAATCTAATTGATACACGTCTCTACAAACCCAATTAACACACACACACGCACATACGCACATACACACCCCCACACAAAGCCAGAAGTCAGATTGGAAACATTACCTTATTGTGTGTAGGATCTGTGTAAACTGCATGATACTGCTCAGCTGCCAATCTGTAGATGGAGGGTAGATTTATGATACAAACTGAAATGATTTGAGCAAATATATGTTAGAAAAAGAACACACTTGCATCTGTTTTGCATTGAGTTGCCGAATTATCGTATAAATTTTTTGCTCATCAGAAAATTCCAAAACTCGGGGTTGCAGGTAATACAAAGAGATAGGCTCCAACAAAAAATAACGAGTCACAGAAAAAGAAAATTGTCCAGGGGTCCAAGGTCCTGGAGAAGTTCACAATAGGAAAGGATTCACAAGTCAACATGCTACAATTTTTTTAAACGGTTTTTAAAAATTTAAGTCTTAAGGTTGTAATCAACCGCATCATGACTTTTGCGTTTGTACAACTAACCAGTGGGTTCATGCCGTGTCACTAACCGTGGTCGCTGAGTACTGTACTCACAATGAGGAATCCCCATTGTCACATTTCTGCATAACTTGGTCACACAGAGACTTGACGATGGTCAAAGCACAAAGTAAGACTTGAACATCGATAATGGTAAATGGGTAGTAACTGCTCCAAAAACGTGTGTTAATGCCTACCTTCTCACACTGTCTATTATCTCTGCAGGTGGTACACCAGCTGGTTCATAGTCCCTCTTCTCCTTTCCATGTTCCCTGGCTAGCTTCTCAATACTCCTCACAATGATCTGGGTCTCCTTCAATCCAGCCTTTAAGGCTTTCAGGAAGTCTGTCTGTAGAACATTGTCCGCTGAGGCTTCCACCATCACTGCAAGATCAACAACATGCAAATAACACTTAACAATTTCATTCCAGGTTCCCAGCATTTCATGAAAACAAAATTTTCCCTGATGGAGTGTCAAAATTTCAGGATCGTTAAAGAAGGCATTTTACAAACTAAAAAGCTACCATAGCTAATCATCCAGTGGGTACATTGTTTGGACACAAAGTAAAAGAGACCGACTACTTCCAATGGGGGCAAAATTTGTAATTCCTGATTTTTCAGATTTCAGTGATTTTTTCCTCAAATTCTCTGACTCTTTCCTGACTGGAAAAACAACAACGCATTTTCCAGGTTTTCCCTGATTTTCTGGACAGCTGTTGAACCCTGTCAATGTGCCTAGCAGAAGGTTGCGAATAGATGCACGGGCAACAGAACCAAATATTTCAAGAAAAATTCCATTCCAAAGTTTGGCCATTCTTTGACCACATCTACAAAACATATTTCAGTCTGTACACCATCCAGTTTTTAACAGTGATAGTTTCATCGCTTAAGCGATCAAAACTTAGAAGTCTTGAGATTTGACAAAAATTTTGTGTTTGCACCCTTCTGCAGGACACACAATTTTACCTGCCAACTTATTCACTACATGCTTTGCAGGTTAAAGCTAGTAGCAAGCTATCAAAGTCACTAATGGACAATGAGTGATTCTTTTTTTTTTTCCTTTTCTTTAGTCCAACATCTAAGTTTTTAATGTTTTCAATTCAATTCAATTCAATTCATGTGCACTGAGTGAATCCAATCCTTTCACACCTTAACTATCCGAAACCATCCTTATACTTTCCCCTGCAATGACAGAAAAAATAAGTATGGGATCTCCATGGATTAAATGCACACTGCAAACATTAAGTGTTGCTATGTCTGGCGATCTTTGGCAAGATTTCAGCTAATCAAAAGAATCAATAGAAACTAGGGCTGAGTCATCACGGGTTTTTCCAAACCCGGGTTTGACTCGAAAATTTCGGGCGGGGACCGGGTACCCGAACGGGAATTCCCTACAACAGAAAATGTGAGTGTATGTAGTGACGGGAGTCAACAGTCAAGGTAAAATTGCTAAACTAAAATGCAGCATAGAGGACAGTTACTGAATCCAAATCGATAAAACAATGCTTTTCCCGAGAGAAATAACATTTCGGAATAAAAATAAAACATTAAGAAATACAGCCAAAGGTCTCTTTGTTACCTAAAATTGAGGGCTGAAAGAGGAAATCAAGCTTCGTGGTAGGTACCGTGCACGTTCAGAAATGAAGTCCGAAGGTGAGTCACCTGTGCCCAGTGCGCACGAATACAGCCCTAGACCGTAATACACACAGACGAGGGTCGAATATAACTGATGTGATCGGATCAAAGAAAGTTGAAAACACCTAAAAATACCACGTAAGCGACAACAAAAATACAAAATTACCGTAAAATAATTCTTCCCTTTGGCAAAAAACAGTATGGGTATCCATAATATTTCATAGAAAAAAAGATGTTGGAGGATTGCGAGTGCACTTCATATCGAGATTAGGCAGCCATATTTGACATTGTTCTGCTTAGCAAGACCGCAGATGGCAGCAGAGAGGAAAATAAATGTGGGCACTAGATCAGGTGATCGGCTACAACTGTTCCTCTCTGCTGCCATCTGCGGTCTTGCTACGCAGAACAATGTCAAATATGGCTGCATAATCTCGATATGAAGTGCACTCGCAATCCTCCAACATCATTTTTTCTATGAAATATTATGGATACCCATACTATTTTTTGCCAAAGAAAAGAATTGTTTTACGGTAATTTTGTATTTTTGTTGTCGCTTACGTGGTATTTTTGGTTGTTTTCAAGCTTACTTTTGGCACGATCACATCAGTTATATTCGACCCTCGTTTGTGTGTATTACGGTATAAGGCTGTATTCGAGCGCACTGAGCGCCGGTGACTCCCATTCTGACTTCATTTCTGAACGCGCACGGTACCGCCTAGCTTGAATCTTCCTCGCAGCTCTTATTTTTTTAGACTCATGAAAAGACCTATCGTCGTCTGAAATGATTTCCATTTATTACTGCAGCAAATATAATTGGATTAAATTGAAATTCAGTTTGTGAATTGCATGTTTAAAGTTCTAAATTGCAATATATTAGTGCTAAAATTAGTTTGGAAAAACCCGAAATCCGAAAATGCAAACCCGGGTTTCAGCGTGACGGGCGGGGACCGGTCGGGGAACCGTTTCGACTCAGGCCTAATAGAAACATGAAATTTGATTACATTATTATACTAGTCTATACAATTCAAACATTAGTCTGAAATTGCAACTGTCTATCTATCTAGGTTCCGTAGCTTTGGGGCTTTTGGAGTGACAATGTGATGGAACTTCAGACACGGGTTCTCCATAACTTTCTGTCTTCCGCAGTTCTAGTTAGCTGCTCAAAATACATTCCTATCCACTGCCTGATTTCGTAAATCCTTGTCTGAATTGGTCTGCCCCATTTTCTTCTGCCAATACTTCCTTCTTACAAGATGGTGTTTGCCAAGCTGTTCTTCCATTTAGACATCAAATTACACGCGCAAACCACTGCAGCTCTTTTTTTTCTCACAAGTATGATAAGGTGATCTTGTTCCATCACAACCCTCACCTAGATTACTCTTCTTTGTGCCAGCCACAACCATGTTGATGGTACTCCTCCTCATATCCAATCTGGTGGGGTTAATCATGACTTCCTCATCAATCAGCCCCACCCTGACAGCACCAACTGGCCCATTCCAAGGTACATCGGAGAGGGCCAGCGCAGCAGAAGCTGAGGGACAAAGTGAGAAAAGAAATGGGTGTTAGATTTTGTAGTTTAATGACTAGGAATAGGGTAAGGATTGAATAATGCCTGATTCACAAAACTGTTTCCAACTTGTCACAAATTTTACAAGATGTTTAGCTTTATCGCCTTGTAGGCAGGATGAAATAACATTGGGTATTAAAGTTTTAGGTACACAAAAATGCAATGAAGGATACTTAGCAAATGAGACCTTATTTGGTTTAAACATTTACCTCCATTAATGCTGATAACACCTGGATCGTGCAATCCATCTACAGCTAACAAATTGCACATAACCTGGATAAAAAACAAACAAAAATTGAATATTAAAACAACTTAGATACAATAAAAGCATTTATCAATAGCTTAGCAGAATTCTTTAGCATGGGTCAGTAATTGTTTGGAGAAGAAAGACAATTTTTAATAAAAAGTAAGAAAGAGAATAAATCAAAAGGAAGTGTGCAACATGAACTGAGAGGGTTGTCCATAACAACATCGCAGTCGAATGACTTATTCACCATTTCAAGATTCCCATGTGTACTGTGATTAAAACTTTAAAAACTGACAAACTATATTGTTTGTTTGATTTCTCAAAAATTATCACCATTCCATATCTCTGATTTTTCTGTTTTTATCCTATTCAACTGAACATAATGGTTCAAGTTTGAAATATATTGCTCTATATCACATACCTGAGTATCATAGAAGAAACCTTTGGGAAAAAGCGGCCGTATTGATCTGTCTAGAAGAGAAAAAGACAATGACACAATGTTCATAATTTTACTTTACTGCAGTGCCGTGAAGATTAATGTGTAAGCACACTTTCTCTCTCTATGCGAGTGGTGAATCATGAATAGTGACATTGAAATATTCTTCCATAAAAGCAATGTGTAAAAGTGTCTAAGATACTAAAAACCAGTTAATCAAATAAAGTGGAATTTTAAAGACTATTTAATAGCCTTTTACATTATTACAAATTTCAAGGTAATGCATTCACTAAGTTGAAAAAAAAGCTTCTCAAATGTTTTTATTGTATACATTTGAGCTTTGCTTATTCATATCCTATAAGCAGCATATATCAGTTGAGAAATGTTTCATACACTTTGTGTTAAATTGCAGCTTATAGTTCACCCGGTATGAATTCCTTGAATGCTTGAACGCCTTATCATTAGTGCTGGTATCGGCAAGGAAAATCTATGTCGCCATGTCGCAATAAAATTAACGCCGATGTCGACATGTGTCGACATCTGGACATGAGTCAAACAAGTCTAAACTCGGGTCGCTCCCGTAGTGACCGTACACTATTAAACCAGAGTTACCCGACACAAATTCACAAGAGCTTTACATGGAATACATGCACTATGTCCTCACGGGCTCACACTCGCAGTCATACTCACTTACAGTTCTCAAAGATGCACACTGTCAACTATTTGCCCCAAAATTTGTTTTGTATGATCCAATTTATCAAGCATTAATGAAAGTCATGCGGTGCGAGTCAGCTAGTGTCGCATATCTAGGCATGTACATGTACGTAATGTATACCGGTCGTCGCAGCTAGATACGCAGCGATCGTGTCGCGCGCGTGCTGCTAATGCGTATGTGAAACAAATCACGTACGCGCGCACGACGCCACGGCGAGGTACATGTAAAAAGACCCATTTTATGTCGCCATCGGAGCATGCGTGTCGACATGTTGGCAAAGTCCAAAACCAGTACTTTTGTCGCCATAGTGGCGACATCAGGCGTGTCGATACCAGCACTACTTATCATGGATATGATTGCAGGGCCCTCAGGGAGAACAGTTTATAATACTGATGAGGCTACCCTGGGTAAACAAGACATATTATTATTAATATTATTATTATTAACATTAAAAATCCTTAATTTTCAGTCCTCTATGGTCTGTTATGATAGGATTTGATATACCTATCATTCTACTTGTCAGTATCTCTTGATCAGTAACTCCTCTCTCTCTTCTGAGATGATTGGTTGGTATTCGACCTGCTGCTGCAGCCTTCTGCCTGTAGTCGACCTAGAATAAAAAATGACAAGAGGATAATGAATGAGACAGAGAAAGAGACCAAGGCGAAGAGAGAGAGAAAGAAAGAAAGAAAGAAAGCGAAAGAGAGAGAGGGAGGGAGGAGGGAGAGAAAGAAAGAGAGAGGGATATAAATAATCATTAATAATATGAAACAAATTGATTTTATATGTCTAATTGTATTTCTTAGTGACTATTTCTGACTGATAACATGGGCACAATTCGTGGTTTCTTACATAACCTTAAAAATACTCCAGTATTTCTCTTATAAGAATTCTTTGATAGTTGTAAATCTCTATTCAATCCTGAAATACTCACTGTCAATGGAAGAAAGCCAGGAGATGATGAATTCTTCTTGCTAACGGCAGTGACCATAACAGTTGTATCGCCAATCTGCAGGAGGTGAGATGCACAAAAACATACCTTATTACATGCTACAAACTACACATTTATCCTACATACATGGACCAAGATCATCGATCTGCTTAAATAGACCAAGACCAGGAGGAAAACTTATGATTACGTTCATTTCAAATTAGGTCTCTGGGTTGAGACCAAGACCAAAACATTGAAAATTCGACACCGTGATTGGTCTCAGACCCAGCACTGATAGGAGGACAGTTTGAGGCAAAGAAGTATTCTGTCAAAAGTGTAATGATAAAAGACATTTTAGTCTGAAATAGTGAGTTCATTCAAGGGAAATTGAAACTACAGAAATGAATACAGGCCATTCCAAGAGTATGACAGTAACCAACACAATTCTTTTTCTTGCTTTAAACCTTCACTTACCTGGGCAGTAGCACAGCCATCAGCTAATCGAGCTAACTCTCCTGTGGACAGTATAAGAGGGCTAGATGAGAAATTATGGAAAGAAGGGGGATCATAAGTCACGCTTTTGTTTGAAAAAAACAAAAACAAACAACTTTTTTCCTTTTTTTAGAAATTCAAATCAAAGTCAACTTTGTCAGAGGAAAACCTCTGAATGTCAAAATAAATGAAATGTATGCCTCAATCCATCTACTCATCGAGTATTCATTCTAAAAACTGTGCAATATTCATCAGGAAAATTGAGGGTTCCAGATTCAAAATCAAGTCCATATCTGGTAATAGGCATCTCTATGGAGTCTGCCTTATGCCTTATGGGAAAAATCTGGTGACACAACATTTACTCCTGCGACATTTGCTCCGCCTTCCATTTCTTGAAAGGTCAAAGGTTAAGGTCAAGGTCATGATTTGGTTTTTTGTTCAAGACAATGTGAAGATTAGGATTAGGGTTAGGGTTAGGTTTAGGTTTAGGATTAACCTGGCAAAGTTAGACCGGAGCAATTGTCACAGGAGCAAATGTCATGGAACCAAAAATCCATATCTACCAAGTCCCTTGGATAAATTTGATTAAATTTTTTTTTTTTTTCAATCATGATTTTTTTTCCAACCCTGCTCCTAAATAATGGGAATGAGCCTTAAATAGTGGCTTTATTTCTGGTTGCTGTAACAAGGAATTTTTGTGAGGGGTCCAGATTCACAGAAGTTATTGTGCACCTAAATACTTGAATCACAACACTACTTTTTCTTAACCTATTTATTACTGAATTCTCTCATTCCCATAGCCATAGCCATAGGCATGGCACAGGAACCACTCAGTTCCCGTAGATAAAGAGTTAATTTGTCAAATTGTAGGGGTCTATCACTCTATGCATGACTTGGACTAGATTCTCTCATTGAAATGATATAAGAGTAAGACATGTAAGAGATCTCCAGTTTCTCTACATTTGAAAAAACAAAATAGGTCAAGTGTAAAAACAAGGAGAATCAGGGTAGATATACATTTTTAATAACAAAAATTGTTTCATTAATTTTTATTCTTCAAACCCCAAGGAATTATGCAAACCTTCGTTTTCATATAATAAACTAAACTTCCGGAACAGTCATGACTGCACGGTTGAAAAAGATTTGCATTCCATTATTTATGGGTAAATAACACTTCCCTCTCTGTTCCTATTCATCCCACAATAGCAAACTATGTTTGTGACATAAAACTCAAATACTGAGTCTTGAGACAAACATCATTTTGTGGCAAGCCAAAAAACCTTTCATGCATTTTTTAAATTTACAATTTTACTGTCATTCATGTCATTACATCATGACTGTGTTGTGTTTCAATTATTTAGTGTCGACGTGAAATGAAACCTCTACAAGCAGTGACAAGGCACAACTCTAGACCACTCATAATATTCGTGAATACTGTTACTTTGTTAAGGTAGAAAGACATAATTTTTTACCTCTGGCCAATTACTGCTTCCACAGTGCCAGATGCATTTGCATTCCATGAAGCAAAATGTTTCAGTCTTTTGTTGGATTGTTTGGACCATCGCCATTGAATACCTGCAGCATACCGCCACGGCAATGCACGCCACATTATTTACGTCAACAGGTTTAGGATCAGATGAATTAATATCGAACCAGACTAGCTGCAAAATGGTAGACTACAGTGACAGTCTGAGCTACAGTACATGTATCTAATGTCATGTCAGCATGCAGCAAATCACTCGTAGACCTCTACGGAACTAGCCACACTTTGAAGCCCTAACTACGGGGGAGACACTTGCTCAGCTTCCGTTGAGTGGCAATTGCTCTTCTGCTGCATGTGCTACTACTGTGGTAGTGGTGAACCTGAACTGAGCACTTATTGCGTAATGCAATGAATAGGCTAGGGGGCAAATAGAGGGCAAAAAGCATTACGGCGCTATAAAATCTTTGATGGATACCTTGGCTCGTATGCATTATACACAGATATTACAAGCGTGACGAACGCATTTATGCGGCGTACGCATGTATCTACAACTTTAATTCAGCCGTTTTTTAGTTTCATTGCAACGTTTAGCTACATAAGCTAAATGTATAGTGTGACACAGAATAATATCGACGACTTGAAACATTTTTAATGGTTAGCTCTTTTTAGATTTGCAAATTTGGAGGAGTTGACGCTGGTAACTATCATTTATTTGCTCTTTTATTTCAGCTAGAGGATGAGTTGTGTTTTTTTTGTTTTCATAACGATATTTTTGAATATTGTAGATTTAGAAATAATAGAGATGGATGAGATATTTTTAGAATCGAAGTGTCTATTCTATGTTTTTTAGAACTTACTTTCAGACCGTCTTCGACCATGTCGACTTCGTCTGTTCGGACATTTCCCCACACAGTTTGCATGTGCACACCCGCGCAGCCAAGGACATGATCAGGATGATGGATAGAAATGAGATATATTCCAGATAAAATATGAAATTTTAAGTCAGTAAGATAAAATATCCTTACTATCATTACCTCCAGGATTCTGAATTGGCTTTAAAAAGTGAAATAGGAACCGGCTCATCTGCTCATTTAGTGTGCAAACACTTGCGAGTTGTGTCATGTGTGTGTAAAGTCCTGACGAGAGGCGAGGTCCTCGCTCGTCATGCTTTCGGATTTCGGGTATTTCCAAACTAATTTTAGCACTAATATATTGCAATTTAGAACTTTAAACATGCAATTCACAAACTGAATTTCAATGTAATCCAATTATATTTGCTGCAGTAATAAATGGAAATCATTTCAGACGACGATAGGTCTTTTCATGACTAGATCCTAAAACAAAATAAGAAAAATAAGATTCAAGCTAGGCGGTACCGTGCGCGTTCAGAAATAAAGTCAGAATGGGAGTCTAGTCACCGGTGCTCAGTGCGCTCGAATACAGCCTTATACATGTTATACCATAATACACACAGACGAGGGTCGAATATAACTGACGTGATCGTGTCAAAGTAAGCTTGAAAACAACTAGAAATACCATGTAGATTTCTAAGCGACAACAAAAATACAAAATTACTGTAAAACAATTTTTTTCTTTGGCAAAAAATAGCATGGGTATCCATGATATCTCAAAGAAAAAAAGATGTTGGAGGATTACGAGTGCACTTCATATCGAGATTAGGCAGCCATATTTGACATTGTTCTGCTTAGCAAGACCGCAA
Organism: Heliocidaris tuberculata; assembly: GCA_025618425.1. Lineage (NCBI taxonomy): Eukaryota > Metazoa > Echinodermata > Echinoidea > Camarodonta > Echinometridae > Heliocidaris > Heliocidaris tuberculata. The sequence goes on along the minus strand of CM046834.1, from coordinate 41,905,260 downwards.
ATGGCAGCAGAGAGGAACAGTTGTGGCCGATCACCTGATCTAGTGCCCACATTTATTTTCCTCTCTGCTGCCATCTGCGGTCTGCAGTTTTTTTAGTTGTTTTAAAGCTTACTTTGATCTGATCACGTCAGTTATATTCTACCCTCGTCTGTGTGTATTACAGTCTAGGGCTGTATGCGTGCGCACTGGGCACAGGTGACTCACATTCGTACTTCAATTCTGAATGTGCACGGTACCACGAAGCTTGATTTCCTCTTTCAGCCCTCAATTTTAGGGCACGAAGAGACCTTTGGCTGTACTTCTTAATGTTTTATTTTTTTTCCGAAGTGTTATCTCGGGAAAAGCATTGTTTTATCGATTTGGATTCAGTAACTGTCCTCTACGTTGCATTTTAGTTTAGCAATTTTACCTTGACTCCCGTCACTACATACACTCATATTTTCTGTTGTGGGGAATTCCCGTTCGGGTACCCGGTCCCCGCTGAAATTTTCGAGTCAAACTCGGGTTTTGAAAAACCTGTGATGACTCAGGCCCAATATGTGTAGATCCATTCATCATGATTCATGTGTGATTAGCCTTGAAAAGGCTCCAACATTAGATCTAGAGTTCTATATAAAGAGTTTTTAAAAAAAGAAAGCTAATGCCTTCTACTCTCCATAGACTTAGAGCCTGGCATTTTTTCCTATCTCGTCAACATTGTAATAATTTTTAGAATTAAAGAGTGTCTCGTGGAACTAAGTAACTTTACTGTTAACCAGCTTCTCATCTCTTACTAATAAATTAGAAGAAGAATATTTAGACCCATTCTTTACCCTCAGCTCAACATAAAAAATAGGGTCTAGACCTCCAGATCCATATGAAATTTTTAACAGCAATGAAATGTCCCAACTCACCGAAAAAAGCCCTTGCTGCGCTCGTAGATGGCCGTCGCCAGATCATTTTTAATTGTGGGGGGGGGGGGGGGGGGGCTTTCGGACCAATTTGTCGAAAAGGTTGCTGAAAATTTTCCAAATCTGCCGACAAGACGACCAACAGTTCTATACATGTAGAGCCTTTTCCAGGCTATGTGTGATGCTAATTTTGGAACTCTAGTCTAAAAAACACAAATAATGGGGGATATGTATTTTTTGAAATTATCATCCTGCGAAGGCCTATTTATCTTCTGCGCAGAGTGCGAAGCATAAGTACTAATTAGGCATCTTTACTTGCTTTTTACAAGGAATTAATTGCTTTTATATATTCTTTATATTTTCATCACAGAATTTATCACAATGCCCAACAGTGCTTGGCCAGCTCAACCCATGAAGGTCTTGGGACCTCAGATCAGACATTGGGGACCATTTTTGGTACCTTGCATGGTGATTACAGGCTATGCCATGGCTAAGGCTTCATTAGCAGGATGTGAGTACATTGCATGCACTACCTTTTCTTGTTCTTCCCCTTTGTCTTCTTTTTATATTCTTATTTTTATTTTCATCACCCTCTGATACCTATTCACCGTGATTGAAGAAAAACAAAAACAGTTGTTTTAATCTGAGCATTTTCATTGCGTATCCGGACAACTACCCCCTGGACAATTACCCCCCGGACAACCACCCCCCGGAAAACCACCTCCTGGACGACTACCCCCCTAGGACAACTACCCCCCAGGACAACCACCCCCTAGGACAACTACCCCCCAGGACAACTACCCCAGGACAATTACCCCCCAGGACAACTACCCCCCCAGGACAATTACCCCCCGGACAACTACCCCCTGGACAGCTACCCCCGGAAAAATTGTCCTGGGGGTAATTGTCCTGGGGGGTAGTTGTCTTGGGGGGTAGTTGTCCTGGGGGGTAATTGTCCTGGGGGGTAATTGTCCTGGGGGTAGTTGTCCTGGGGGGTAGTTGTCCTGGGGGTAGATGTCCTAGGGGGGTAGTCGTCCAGGGGGTGGTTTTCCGGGGGGTAGTTGTCTAGGGGGTAGTTGTCCTAGAATCTTTTCATTGATATGAGATGAGACTATACTTCAAATCCATAGCATTCTGTTCATATAAAGACACATTTTTATCCTACAAATCTATTGAAATTGTATACTGGAGAAATTTGTGATAAAGGTTACTCAGACAGGGCTCATCCATAATCATCATGATGGATAGGTTATTGACAGCAAATGGTTTACATCTTTATGTTCCTTTGTCAAAACATTGTTTTTAGAGCAGAGAAAGTTCAAATAATAGTGCATAGTAAATAGAATAGTAACAAGGAAGTTCAGTGGGATCCTATATGGATATTGGCTATTCTAAACAGTTTATCGGTACTTGTAATTACCGGGTAGGCTACTTGTAATCCAGGTGTTCTAATCCATTTTCAGTCCTATATTTTGACTTCACTTCTGCAGAAAGTGACTCCACAGCATACGTCTTCCTAGTGGGTACAGTTCTGAAGATCAATCAATGTCAAAAAAATTGACAAATTAATTCAGGGGCTGCAGGTGAAGGGCTAACTTTATGGTATTGTCATTGTTAATCCCTCTTGATTATCTTATATACTTGCTTTTGACTAAAGCCTTGTTCACACTTTAACGCCACAAAAAACTGCAGCAGCAAAATAATATGACATCACACAAGCATAGTGCGCTTTTAATAATTTTCTGTATCTATACAGTGGAAACTCACTATAATGAGGACCTTGGGTCCATGAAACTTTCCTTGTTATATCAGGAATCTCCTTATATCAAGGTAAAAAAAAAAAAAGAACATAAAGACTTGGGACCAGCAGAATTACCTTGTTTTATCAGGAATTTTGTTATATCAGAGCTCTTTATACCAAGTTTTCACTGTACCACACTTTTTTCCACACCCACTTGTCATTTATTCATTTACACATATGGTTTTCTCGAAAAGGCAGCATTAATTTGTCATGCAATACTCTTGATAATCAACTGTATGTGGATGGTTTTCTGAGATCTGAATTGCTAATATTGTTTATTTCTATTATGTTTTGGTGTCTTTCTACAGTAAGAGCAAAGAAAGCAGAAGCAGCTGCAGGAGGATCAGGTAACTTGGCTTTCTTCATTCCACTTCTTCCTTGCATTTTAAATTCAAGAAAAGTTCTGAGAATTTTCCATGATTTTTCTTTTTTTCCGAGGAGGGATGAGGGAAGCCATTATGGCAGTCAGGCAAGCTCTGTGAAGCAAGAATATAAGAAAGGAAGTATCGATGTAATAAAAAATGAATAGTTTGTGGAATCTTTTAGTCGTACATTTTATGTAGTTTGTTCACTTTGTTAAAATAGGAAACTTTGCAACTTATGACTAGTGCTTCTAAAGCGATTGAATATTTCTCTCTTGATGATTTTATTATGTAAATTACCAAATGTTCTTGGGTGAAAATTCACGTAATTGGGTGGGATATATTATATGAAAAGAAGAAATGCAAGTCTGGAAGATGTAGGAAGAAATGATAGGCAAAGTTTGTAATGAACATGTGAAGTGAATGAAACAAAAGCAAAAGAAAAAATAGTAAGGAAAGAAATAAATTAAAAATACAGGGGAAACTCGATGTAACGAGGCCGTCGGGACCCAAGGATTTTCCTCGTTATAGCCGTTTTCTCGTTATATCAGAACACACATAAAAATGCACATTTGGGACTAGATTCTACATGTACACTAATAATGTACCTAGTTCTGTTGCCGCCGCCGCTTATGTACTCATTTGAAAGCTATGACGGCATTATTATGTTATTCTCGATCTGAATTAGCTAATAAAATTTTGAATCATGTCGGAAAATGCGTTAAAAGCATCGTTTTCAGACGCAAAGTTACCAACTAAGGGTTAAGTCCGTCACACTTGCGCTGCGCTTTGAATATACGTGTTTATACGTATTGCGATCGGGACTGCACCTGTACTGTCAGCATAGGGTATACCCATGGTATGAAAAAGTCTCATACTTCAGGGCCGTTCTCCCTGAGCTGTGATATTAATAAAAAGACGCTCCCTGCGCTGTGATACCAATAAAAAGAGGGACCATGCGCTGTGTGTGTGATATGAATAAAAAGTTGCACCTCACATCGCATCGCGATGCCCCAATATACATATATGCTTGTGTGTGTGCAGATTCTCCAGCTGAATGATTTTTGTCCATTTGAAGCGCAGTGAAATTTGCTTGCTCATTATAACGGGAATGACTAGCAATCTTTTTCTTTGTTTTAGAGGCATGAGATTTAGCTTGTTATAGCCGACCTCGCGATAAAGGTTTGTGCTGCCATAGAATTACACGCAAGTAAATTTGGGACCGTGACAATATTCTCGTATAGCCAACCTCGTTATGTCGAGTTTCCCCTGTATAATTTAAAAAAAAAGCTCTACCAAAAATGTTCTCTGATAATACCCAAACCCCCCCTTTGTTGCAAATTACAAAATCTTATTTCAATTTCATTACTGTATACTGTCTGTCTTTTTTTCTCTCCCTTCAGGTCATCACTAGTCTTAGTCTTAGTCAACAGTTGGTCAGGGAAACAATTCTTCTCCTCTCTCTAAAACTACCACAAAATGATTGCAGACTTCATTAGTTACGCACCACTTGGAAGGTCCTTTTTGCACCAAGAATGAAAAAGGGCATCACATCACCTGTTCTCCAAGAAATTAATATCAGCTACAACTGTGTGGACTTCTGTGTAAACTTCTACTACCATGAACAATATTCTCCCTTGGACATGAAGCTGATTCCCTGACCCATTGGTTTTCAGGAAATGTAGCTGTCTTTTGTAATTAGAAGATGTATTGTAATAATCACATTTCTCCATTATTGCTGTGGATATTATATGTGCAAATGTTGCATTAAATATATAAATCACAAATTTAATGTCATGCCCGTCTTTTCTTTTTTGTGGCACTTGATATCTAACTTTACAAAGTGATTGGGTAAGAAAGTGTGAGATGCTGGTAGATTGTTTTGGGTTCAAAGAAAGATAAAGATGATGAAGATAGTTGAGGGGGAAAAGGACAAAGATAGAAATCAACTTTGTATTGAACAATGAATTAATGAAGAAAAAATATAGTTAAAGATGGAGGTTGAAAGATGAGATTTAAAGAGTTGGAAAGAGAGAGGCAATGCTGAACTGAGAAGTACAGAACATTGGATTAGAAACTGATGGGAAGAGAGGGAAGACAGAGTGATGAGGCGTATATAGGATAAAAGAGAGAGAGGCAATGCTAAACTTGGAAGTCAAAAGTTCAGTGCACTGAATTAGAAGTCAAAAGTACCGAACAGTAACAATGGATTAGAAATTGATGGGACAGCGGAAAAGACAGAGTGATGAGACAGATACAGGATGAGAGAGGCAATACTAAACTTTATTAGAGTCAAAAGTTCAGTACAGTGAATTAGAAATCGAATGGGGAAGAAACTGAAAGATGGAGAGTAATGAGACAAAAATGGCTTGAGAGAGAGAAGGGACACATGGAGACCAGGTAGAGAGTTCAAGATAAAGTTCTGGTTTATGAAGTGTTGAATGAGAGATCACTGGTGATGAGAACTACTGTAGAGGGGCACATACATGTATATCAGTTGTACACATGTACAGTTAACCTTGCATAACTCAAGTCACATAAATCAAACTACCTAAGTCGAATAAATTTTTTTGACCAAACTATTCAAAACGCGTTACATGTACTTACATTTCCTAATTTTGCACAAGTCGAACTATCTTTTGTGGTCCTAAGAAAATCAACTTCTGCAAAGTTAACTGTAGCTGGAAGTTGTTCAAGCAATCCAATACAGTCTGACCTCACTTATCCGAACTTCATTTATCCGGCCATCTCTATTAACCGGCCCTGTCTTCTGGCCAGTTCGTCATGCAATTCACCCAAAAGCTTGGAAACAGGAACACCATGGGCAATTTTCTGTTTAATCTTATTTCATTTCATCTCTTACAAATAAAAAGATCATTTGCAATCATCAACTACACCAAGAAAACATAAATTTTACAGCCAATAGGCTGCCCTACCCTATTCATTTGCATAGAAAATGTACATTTCTCTCATATCCGGCCATTTCACTTATCCGGATGGGTGCCGGTCCCAATGCGGCCGGATAAACGAGGTCGGACTGTATCACACATTTAAAAAAAAAAATTCTCCACAGTTTTAGATCAGTGTTTGAAGTTTGAAGTTTATTGTCACTCACCAACCCACATGTGGTACTGAAAGCATAAACTAAATGAAGGCTTCTATACACGTGGTTTAAAACTTCTGAGGCTCATTACGATCTAATCTGACATTCCATGTCAATGCTGTTGCCCATAAATGAAATTGTTGGCATTACAACTGTACCCAAAGTGAATTTCTGTTATCACCCGAAGATCTTCTAGATCTGAATAACTGATCTAGAGGGCTATTATAATGACCTGTGTCGAGTTTCAAACCTGTGCATAGTTGTCATCTTCCAGATCTAAATAACTTGTACTGAACCTAACTAGACTTATAAAAATTTGGTGATGCAGAAATAACTTTTGTTAATCAACTGCAAAATTAAAGATAAAGTTGAGTTCTGGTCATGAGATTGAATTGTGAAAGAAACTGAAAGCAATTGGGAAAGGTTGATTATATAGCACATATGAATGGTTATTGGAGTATGCTGTAAGGTTTTGGAATCACCAAAATGATAAGAAATTGACTAAATCCTGCTGAGAGTTACATGCATTGCACACAGAAATGTGTATATGGGTCTACACACAAATGTTTGGCCCAAACATTTCAGCTGTTTCTTGTCATATTTTGAATGTGAGGGCATTTGAATAGCAATCCTTTTCAGGCGGCATTTCTACTATGATAATCTTCCGAACTAACATAATAAGAAAGCTCACAAATTATTTTTTACCTTTCCCAGAACTCAACATTCCCTTTAAAAATGTTTGCCTTTGATTTCCTTCATATATTGAACCTACATAGCAAATGACAGTGACACCAGTTTCAATTATGTGTACTGCAAACACAATATGAGAAATAAATATGAAATCTGATTTTCATTTATTTATTCCTCCAAATACAGCATATACTTCCCTGTGCACTTAATGCAAGGAATCTGATTGTCTTCCAGTCAAATTATCATGCGATCACTCATTTCTCTACTCTCTATTAAATACCTTTATAAAAGAAACTCTGCAAAATGTTACCATACATATTCTGCATTAAATGGTAAATATAATGCTTCTGGGGACTCAATGGCCTAAATTCATGAAGGAAATTTAATTCAATCTATGGTCTAAATCATGGTTTGAACCTCTATCATAGACTAACATATGCGTAAATACGAGTAAATAAGCATACATACTGCCCACCCATTGGACATGAAGACACACGTGTACTATGCTTATAGAGGTTTAAACCATGGGTCAAGATAAATCTCTTTTGTGAATTCTGGCTAATGCCTACTGCTTTATTTAGTAAATTCAGAACAATATTACAAATGCATATATCACACTATTCCTATGCAATCTTTCAAAATATATTAGATTAGGCCATGTTCAGACATGAGGCTGTAAAGGGCTAACCTAAAGAAGAAGAATAAGAATAATACTAATAAAATGGTGGTAATGAGAGTTATGAGTGTTGCATATCTGTATACAAAGATCAGTCAGGATCATAGGGCCCTCTCATATTGTCTCTCATCATCATTCATCTACATGTGAAGTGTTCTTTTTTTCCACTGAGAAGGGTGTTTTGAGTTGTAGTGCACAGTTTAATGTCTGAACGGGGCTTTAAGACGACACGTTTAGACATGCTGCATATCTTTCTGGAATAACCAATTTCCATCAGACTTACTTAAATTTAACATTCACAAGCTAGGATTGAAATTGAAATCATATGTAAGTGGTCAGATAGTTTAAATGCAAAAATGCTGCAAATTCTCTTTATATTAGGTTTTGCCAAGTTGACATGGTAACAACAAAATGTATTCTTTCTTTTTTCACATCCGTGACATGATGATATATGTAATCTCTTGTGTGTCTTTCAACCTTACAATAAAATTACTGAGATATTGGAAATATAATACCTCATTCAGATATGAGACCGTGAAAAGGCTCAAACAACAAAACCACCAACAAAAAAAAATGTTGCAGTACAGTTGAATGAAATAATCGCAGAGTGCTTCACATTTCTGTGTCCAATTCACTTAGTACGAACATGGGCAATACTGGTACTTGTAAACAACGGTACCAAAAATATTTCCTTTGACCATTCATTTACATGCAGAGTTTTATCGCAGTGTTTTCCTTTTTTTAAAAGGTGTTTTACAACTACATGTCTGAACGGGGTTTGATTGGTTAGTTCAAAATCTGACAATTCACAACAATTTCATTTTGGCTCTTAAGAACATTTCCAAACTCAAGTGCCAGTTTCCAGATTTAGGCTTAGAACTGGCTTGATTCAGGCATGGTCAGGCTTCTGTCTTCTCCATCCTCACTAACCTCTGTGGTCACTGTCAAACACTAGTTTGCAGGCACAAACCCTGGTCAGTCGTAAAAGAGTGTCTGCATTGTAAGACTACTATAGGCCCTGTACTATAGCTGCTCCTGACATGACCAGTAGGTAGCTGGGTTAGGCTTCTCTCAAGACACAATGATTTTCTGATAAGTGTCAAATTAGGGTCTGTGCTTGCAGACTAGTCAAAAAACACTGCATTCCCTTGTCTGCATTCTTTATACAGGTCACCTCTCTTCTTAGGTGTCATCACTGAAGACCACTGTAGTCCTGGAATTATCACATTTCTCAATTTGGTCAAGGTCAGGTCTCCATCTTTGCCATGGTCTCATTTCTAGCTTTCTTCATGCTGAGTTACCTCTGAAGCTCTTTAACCTGAGGTCAATTTCATGCAATGCTGCATCTTGTCCACATTATTACCAAGGCCATTTCTTCCCTGAGGACTTCAAAACCAAAGACTAATATCAAGTCCATGACTTTATCACACTTCTTGATTGAGTCAAGGTCAAGTCTCTGTCTTTGCCATGGTCTCAATCCTGGCTTTCTTCATCCTTAGTGACCTCTGAAGCTCTTTAATCCTGAGGTCAATATCATGCACTGCAGTATCTTGTCCATATTCTTTACCAAGGCCCTCCCCTCTCTGTGACTTGGCCATTGAAGACTGTAGGATGATAAGAAGTCAAAGGTATATTAATTTCAATAATATGGTTTAAGAATATAATGGTTAAGTTCAACCAAGTCAATCAAATACTTATGACCTATACCCAACCTATTTTATTCTGCTTTGAGATTATACAATCCTTCAGAATGGATATTACCAAATCATAACTGCACCACGGTCCTGTTTCATAAAACTTGTTATCAATAACAAGTCACAATGATTGATATACAATGTAAGCTACTGAAATCACTGCATTTCATTGGCTGTGAACAAATTTGTCATAGAAATGTGGCAGTTGTTATTGGTAACAAGTTTTATGAAACAGGGCCCAGACCTTTAGCTATCCCTGTGGTGTGACTTGGCATTAAGATATTACCTGATGTCCGGAACAAATATACTGTTAAACAATAAAAGGAATAAAGTCTATCACTTAACACACAGAGGTGTTGCAAACACAGAATAGACCCACTGATAGATTAAGAATATCTGACCTCATACATGTTCCATTTGTCATTCCCCAACATGTATACCAACAATGACTGGCCAAAAGAAACGTGGATATCATCATCTTTTTTTTTTTTACAATGAAGCTTGTAATAAACTTGGGTTTCATGCATGCAGTGTATGGGTGTGTCAACTAGTCTACTCACAAGCCACTTTCACCTTTATTTAGAGTGCATTTAGAGGGCCATTTCTCTTCACAGAAGTAATATATGAAGCTGATATTTTAAAAATAGCATACCTTCATGGAAATCAAAATATTCAGAACAAACCATTTCTCCCCCCCCCCCCCCCCCACCCCTTTAAGGGCGACAATTTAACATGCACAACAAGATACTCGTGCAAGTCGCATTTTCCTATTATGCTATGCAAATTCAAATTGCATTCATATTAAATGTGGCCCCTAGTTTTTCTAAATTTAAACCTTAGAAACTAAAGTATCAAAATGTGGGGGCCAACTTTTACATATGGATGGATGGAACTCATGCCAATAACTTACCGATATGTTTGAATATTCAGGAGAGATGCTTTCTAAATGTAATAATCTTCTCTCAAGATGCTTCAGTCTTTGAAACACGTCCTCAGAAGAATTATGACCTGTATATATAGAAAACAAAACAAAAATCTTTGACTAAGATGACAGGTGCAAACACATTTTTATGCCTTTGGATTACAAATGATCCAAAAGTGAGAGAGAGTGTGAAGGGGTAGAGTACTGAACTGATTTGCAGAATGCCATAAATGGAATATAGAAGAATAATTAAGACATATCACATATGTGTTACAAGTCTCTAATGTCTAATTCAGATTTCATGAAGAGAAAGAGTGCATACAAAAATTGATAATGGATTCTAGTCAGGCTATTTCTTTCAAACTTTCAGATTAGTTCATTTAGAGCATTAGACTTTAATTATTTTTTTTTAGTATCAACAAAACATTTGCATATTGACAGAAAATGTAACATTGTTTAAGAAAGGTTATCAAATACCACTGGAAAAAGGGAGAAATAAACAAAAAATATAATTCTTTAGAATAAAATAGACAATCATAAAAGTATATGCCTATAGCTATCATTCGTTTTTCAACTAAACATTTTGTAAAAATAGACAAAAGTATTCAAGTGGTTTTTCCTTATGTACATTTGGTTTGATTTAACACAATGTTGATCTCATAATAATAGATCAGTTGTATGACACATGCTCCGGTGACTGTTGCTCAGGGGTCAATATCTCACCTTTAAACCAAATTATCAACATCAACCCTGGACCTAACACTATTAAACCATCGTCGCAATCCAATACCTAACCTAAAAACCAACTGCAACACTAACCTTAACCCTTCATCTTTGACAAAATAAAGTTTGGAGCAATTGTCAAGGAAGCATGTCAAAGCACCACTAAAACTGAACAAAAACAACAAGCCTATCTTGCATTACGTAAACATGTACCTGGTTTAACCTTGAGGAAAGATTCCATGTTACGTAGCCTTTCCTCCACCCCTGTCACAGGGCCAGATGAACCATCAGAGATAGATGACTCTCTTGGACTCCGTTCTCTTTTAACCGCACGTCTTACATGAGGCGTTGTGATCAGAGCTGGTCTTGTTTGCGGTCCATACTTGTTTACCACCTTAGATACTGTTTGGAAAAATGAAAGAAGTAATTTAGCCATTTGTATTTTGATCACTGATATACTACTACAGTGGAAACTCAGTATAACGAGGTCCTTGGGACCATTAGAATTACCTGGTTATAGCAGGAATCTCATTATATCAGGTTAAAAAAAACAATAGAATATAAAGAGTTGGGACCAGAATATTACCTTGTTATATCAGGAATATTGTTATATCAGACCTCTTTATAATGAGTTTCCACTGTATTACTACTTCAATCATACTACTACTACTACTACTACCACTATTATTACTAACTTCAGTATAGGTGTTGGGACACGTGTCAATCATAGCACAAACTGACTGCAATGATCTATCAATTCATCTTTTGACAAATTTTCCCTCACTGTCTTTTTTCTCTTAGGTTATCTCACTATTCGTAATTTTCAATTAATTTTGCATCATAATTAACTCCAAGAGTGTCTCTTTAATTCACTGCATCTGCTGACTTGTACCTTTAACATGACTCTTTCCTCCAGTCTTGGATGTGAATACAGCATTTGTTCTTGCACAAGACGTCTCTATTTGATGGGGCACTGTTGTACAAAATTCCCTGCGATTGGTATCATCTTTTTCTGTTTGCTTACGCTCAATGAATGCCTGGATCCTCCTGTAAATCTAAAAGAAAAATGGGAGGAGACGTAAATGAAAGTGCAAGTCTTTTAAAGATTTTTAATCTTTACAGAGATGATTATTTTGTCGTCTGGATCAGGTCTTTATATTTCGGACGCATTATATGAAACAATCTATGGCATTTTGTTTTAGTTTTTGCATGAAAGAAATGCACTGCACTTTTTAGTCAAATTGAGCGAAGTTTTTTTCTTATCATGAATTATAACTAACATTTACAATCATGCATTATTTGCACACTGATTAATATCTACACTTGTGTAGATAGAAGGAATGCAAGCAATTCAAAAAATATGTATTTTCCCTTACGATGCTGAATCTTTTAAATTCATAAAATATAATCTATCAATCTTGTATCACAGATGAATATATCAAAAGTTATGAAACATACCTCCTTACTGTCTGCTGTTATTTGAATGACCTCAGGGTCAAGGTTCACAGGGTCATTCTTTGGAGTCTCTCCTCGTTCCTTGCAGCTTGGACAAGGGGTATCATCTGAATTTTCATCAGAATTTGATGAATCGCACAGGCTGTGAAGATTCTAAATAAGGTGGATGAAGAAGAATAATATTGGCTTACAGCCTTCATGATCTTGCAATGACATCAGGGCCCTGTTTCATAAAACTAGTGCTGAATTTCACATTAATTTCACATTTCAAAACACTTAAATTCAAAATCAGGGCCCTGTTTCATACTAGTGCTGAATTTCACATTAATTTCACATTTCAAAACACTTAAATTCAAAATCAGGGCCCTGTTTCATACTAGTGCTGAATTTCACATTAATTTCACATTTCAAAACACTTAAATTCAAAATTATTTGATATCAATGTGTAAAATGGTTAGCAAAGAAGTTATCTTGAAAAATTTAAGAGGTAAAATTGTACAAAACATGAAATTTAAGGCCATAAAGAGGTACGGTTTGTAGCGTGGACTTCAACTCTTGAAACATAGTCACCGCGCAGTGCCGAGTTAGCCCGATCCCGTAGAGATAGATAGCACCCCTCCACCTCCGCGCTATTTCAGCGTGGTCGTATCCTCGCAGGATCCTTTGTGGTGATGTGTGTATTTTGTATCAGGGATGTAAGTGGGTAGCCAAAAAAAATCAGGAAAATATTTGACGAGCACAGTGATTCAGTCAAGTGTAGGTGTTGGTGTGAGGAGACCCCCCCCCCCCGAAATTTTAAAGCTAACACATACATGCATATACATATCCGAACGTAATCGCTCAAGAATACTCCGTTCGCATCCTTCTCCTCAGTCCATTTCCAAGTCCACTTATTCTTGATTCCTATGTCGATTTTCGCTATATTTGCAGTCCTGTCCACTTCCATTTTGATTTTTTAATTCCAATAAGAGGCACAAGAAAATCAGGAAACGAAGTCGAAACGCTATCACAAAGTCGTAAACTTCCAAGTATCTGTGCAGTATGCGATGCGACATCGACAGTACACAATACACAGCGCATCGCGCTGTGCACGTGTATGTACTGTGTGTATATTAGTGTGCTAGCGCTAGCTTCGCCATGCGGTCGTCCTGACAATGCACATTCCAGAACGCTTAGTCTCATACATCAGCCACTTTTCCTGTCGCCGCACGTTCAAAATACAAAATCATTACGTGGCTGTTACGCGAATTTTAGTAAAGCGCATGGTTTTACAGTCCATAGCACTTGTCCACACATACTCGTTACCAGGATTTTTATACAAAATTCGTGCTGTGCGTACGAGAACCACTTCACACTATATTAACATACTTCGTATGAAACGGCCAGTAAAAGACTATATTTCATTTAGGAGGGTTTTTTTTCCGCCACTAGGTTAATGCACACGAAAGTACGATAATGCCTTCAACACCTAACATGTCACAGAAAAAAACCCGGAAATATTTCTTTGATTTTAAAAAATCCGGAAGTCTTACATCCCTGTTGTATGGAGAACGACCAGTCATCGCAGTCGATTTTCATAGCGCACGTGGTGTGCGTGTTAGATTGACCTCCTAGGTCATGGCAAGGACATGTTTCAGCATGCAAATCATTGTGATAATGTTTTCATTTTCCTATTTGAAACCATCACGCTGTATGTATTTTTCTGTCTCTGCAAATCACTTAGGGAACTTTTGATGGAATATGCACCGATGTACAGCCAGTGTCTTGCTCGATAAAAGCGGCTACGTCGAGAGTTGTGTGCGAAGCATGATTTAAATGAGAGATCGGGAGACTGATGATAGAAATAAAGACACACCAAACACACTGTCTATAGCGGACGAGTTAGTCCGATGTTATTTGATGAAAAGTTTCCATTAAAAAAAAAAATAACATTGTAAAAAGAAGATATTAAAAGGCAAAAAATATACAAATTTATAAAATCCCATGACTTTTCCATGACATATTTATAATTATGCATTTTCCATGACTTTTCCAGGCCTAGAAAAACATTTTCGGAATTCCATGACTTTTCCAGGTTTTCCATGACCACGGGAACCCTTGCAATAACTGTTATAAGCTACTGAAATCCTTGCATCTGACTGACTGAGAGCAAATTTCTCGGTAAAAATCACCGACAAGACACGTGATGAAATGCCCCCAGAAATCAAAAGGTGTTTACTATTCATTTATTTCTACTGGTGTATTTGTGTTTAGACCACAGTACAGATAAAAACTATCAACATTTAGACAATTAAATATATGTATACCAATCAGGTTAATACAAATTTCTCTGAGTGAAGAGGAACCAGTATAAAGTCCTATTCACAAAATACTTTTTTAAAATTAAAATTGTAGTATCCACAAAAGAATTCCACAGAACCCTTCAAAAACACATTTATTGACTACAGATTAATATCAGACAAGACAACACTGCAAAAATTCTTGGAAATTTGAACATCAGTAATCCCTTTAAGTTTCTGGAGTGGGTCATTTTTTGTAAAGTGAAACAAACGGTCACACACGTGACCCTCTAATTTTGCCTCATTGCTGGAAAATCAGATTACATTTCATTGGTTTTTTTATATCACCAGTTACTTTAAGATTTCCCTTTCTTTGACAAGAATAAGTCATTTCCCAACCACAATGTTTTAATTAAAAAATTAAAATCGCCCTTTTTTGAGTGGTCACACACGTGACCAACCCAATTTTCACCTCTAAAAGAAAAGAATGTTCACTCATTTATGGATAATTGCTTTCAAACTGTTCAGAGCATTCCCATCATACAGCAATGAAAAGTGGAAGCCTGCACTCCAAGGAAAATACAAGAAAAGTAGGTTTGAATACCAACAAGTAAGACCTTTTTTCATGCAAGGTCACTCACATGACCGACCTTATTTTTGACCTCTGAAAGAAAGTTATGTATTCTCATTTAAAATAATTACCCTCCATCTGTTAGGGGTAAGATTGTTATTCAAATGTCCAAAATGAGAGACTTCTACTACAAGACAAATACTGAAAAATTAGGTTTAAATAAATTAGGTTTAAATGAACCCCTTTTTCAGGATTTTGGTCACATACATGACTGAGAATAGCCCGAGTGTGTCCAGCCTTTGGAAAAGAGGAATCCATGCCCAAGATTCAAGAATAACCCTTTGGCATACTAGTTTGCAGGCACAAGTAATAATGTTTAACAGAGTGTTTGAACTGAAAGACAAAGTAGACTGATTGGTCTACAATGTACCTGCACTTTAAGGACCCTATAATAAATAAACGCCGACAGTGAGATTATAATAGTCAGTAATTTTAGACAGACCAGAGGGAAACCAGAGCTATGTCTTAAGAAGGAGTCGTGAAAGATTTGAAGTCCTCCAAGTACTGAATTGAGCAATGTGGACTCCAGTTCAATTTGGATAAATTGCATTTATTCACAAGATGGGATGATGGTTGAACCTTTACCTGTAAGTCTTGTATGAGTACCGACACACTGCTCTGCAGCACTGATGGTTTGACATCAAGTTCAGCCAACATACTCTCATCTATCACCATGGAAATTGATGATGAGAGTTGTGCCTGTAAGATGAATAAAACAAGTGTTTTCATGAGGATAGATCTGAGTATTAACATGTATTATTGAATACCTCCGGCTCTAATATTCTAGTGAAGTGATTTTTATGTGTGTAGAATATAGCCGTGAGTTGGATTGATTTGTACTCTTAAAGGGAAATCAAAACATTTTTTTTTTAATTGTATGTTTTATTAAATCAAAAGACAAAAAAATTAAAATATTTACATGTCATCAACAATGATTGGTACACAATAAAGATATTAAAAATCCAAACTTAATGGCAAGTTGCTCTGAAAGAAAGAGGACAAGCAATAAGGCCAAGTAAAGTTGATTCCTAGTTTCTCGTCCGGATTGTTCGAAAATGAGGAGGGGGTACCATGTTATTTGATATTTGATATTTTTCCAAGATTGACGACACACATACAAATCCTATTAGGCACAGCTTCCCGTTATATTTATATTATTCTGGGTCCCTTTAAACCCCCAAAAGGCATCAAGTTTTAATTTTAGGGGTCTGCAGCAAAATTTTTTTTTTTGGTTTTTTTTGGGGGGGTTAATACAAAAATATCAAATAACAAAATAAAAAAGGGGGCAGGCGAAAAAAAGGAAGCAGGCAGGGATGAGAAACTAGGAATGATTTTAATTCGGCCTAAGAAAGTTACAAATTTTTAAAAGTTGTAATCAGTAATCACTATACATATATTTCAAATTGGCCGAATAGGTAATGTCACTGTGATGTAGTGGCGGACAACTCCCCCATTTGCTCCAACACACGAAAATGACTAAAAATGTCATTTTTTTCTCAAAATGTATTACTCAGTAGGATCTTTTTCTTTCAAGAGGACCTACATGTATACATAAAAAAAATGCTATCTACAATATATTTTGAGTATGCCCAGAGGGTAAAGGCACTTCCGAGAAAACCGCAAAATAATGATATTAATGACAAACAGGAGAGTTATCTGCCAGTATGTCACAATCGACTCACCAAATTGCCAATTTGAGATTCGCATCTCATCTAGATGTAGTGACCTCATTTTTCAAACATCCATAACTTTCTTATTCTTTGTCCAATTTCTTTCAATCTTTCACCATCCTGTTTTTCTTATTTTTCTGCTTTTCACAAATTATCTTACCAAGGTTGGATTGCCCTTTAAAATCTGTAGGCCTTTTATGTGAACTATTATTAAGGGAAATAACACACAAAACAAAATCAATTTTGAACTGTAATGTACACACAGCAAAAAAAACACTGGGGGTCATTTCATGAAACCAACTCCCCGATAGTCATACTCTTAATGTCTGTCCGAGATCTACAAAGATGTCATGGACCTGACAAGCCATTACACAAAGACGTGATAAATGTGAAATGACCCCATGAATGACAAATGTCAGAGTAAAGTACATTTCTTTCTTTTTTTTCTTTTCCTTTTCCTCTTCTTAAGTTCTTCTCCTTCCAATACCTTCTTATCCCCCTCCTCCTCCTCCCTCTCCTAGCTTCTTCTTTCTTCATCTTTTCTTCTCCCCTCCTCCTCCTTCATGTCCTTTATCATCTTTTCAATTCAATTCAATTCAATTCACATTTATTAGGCAAAATAAAATCACATTTAAAAAAAAAATAAATACAATGATAAAAGATATGCCAGGATTGCTAAAAAAGTTAAAAACTTGTAAAAAAGCAACCCCTTATTACAATACAAAAATTACAAAACAATAGAATAGAAATAATAAATACACATAAAAATATACATAAATACACATAGAACAAATAATATAACCAAAAATTCAAACAAATAAAACAATTGATGTGGTGACAAAATGCGTATAAAATATATAAAATTGCACTGAGTCAGGCATGATAAGTGGCAAGTATAGATCTTTTTACATCTCTTTTAAAAATATTGAATATTCTTTCACCCTTTAAATTATGTTGTAATGAATTCCATTTGAGTGGCCCTTGATATCTGATAGATTTAGTAATCAAAAAAGCGTTTGTGAATTTTGGTAAATGGTAGTCATCTTTTCGCCTGGTATTGAGTGAATGTATATCTGAGTTGAAACGGAAACTGTCAAAGAATGTGATTGGTAACATATTATTTTTGAATTTGAACATGAAAAGCAATGTATTTTGGAGAAGAATATCTGGTAATTTAAGCAATTTCAAGGAATAAAAAAGTGCAGAAGTGTGCGCTCTAAAGGGAGCGCCACATCACAACCTTACAGCTCGTTTTTGAAGAGTAAAAAGAGGTTTCAACAATTTATCAAACGTTCTTCCCCAGACTAAATTACAATACAAAAGGTTCGGATATACAAGTGAATGATACAGTGTAAGCATGGATTCAAAAGGAAGGACACTCTTTAGTTTACTCATGACTCCAATATTAGTGCGAATCTTCTTAGAAATCAATTCAATGTGTTTTTCCCACGTGAGCTTGTTGTCAATAACAACTCCTAAAAAGTTTGCAAATTCCACTTGATCAATAATGTTACCATCTAAATTCAGAGTAGCCTCTTCCATTCTGTCAATATTTTTTCTCCTAAAGTTAAATAACATAAATTTTGTTTTGGTTTGATTAATTTTAAGTTTATTTGCAGAAAACCAATTTGTAACCTTTTGGAGTTCAATATTAGCTTCAAAAATTAAATCATCCAAATTTTTACCAGAATAAAATATGTTCGTGTCATCGGCATACAAAACATAGTGCAATTTCCTTGAGGATTCAACTATATCATTTACAAAAAGCAAAAATAATAGCGGGCCTAAGATGCTGCCCTGAGGAACGCCTTTCTCGATGTGTAACAATTCAGAATCAGTTTCATTGTATTTTACAAACTGAGTTCTATTCAACAAATAACTTTGAAACCATTCTAAAGGAATGCCCCAGATTCCATAAAAGTCTAGCTTTTTCAGTAATAATTGGTGATCCAAACAGTCAAATGCTTTACTAAGATCTACATACACCCCTAAAGCTATTTCATTATTTTCATGAAGTTTATACAAAAGTTCGGAGGCAAAAAGTAAAGCTGTTTCAGTTGAAAAACATTTCCTAAATCCAAACTGTTCAGGAATAATAGAATATTTTTGTAGAAAGGAATATAAACGATTGTACATTAGTCTTTCTAAGATCTTTGAAAAATTGGATAACAGTGATATATGGCGATAATTAGATACATCGTGAGAATCACCTTTTTTAAAAACTGGTATGACTTTTGAAACCTTCATTGAATCTGGAAAAATTCCCGACGTGAATGACAAATTAAATACATGTGATAAAGGTTCAGCAATAAAAAAGATAATTTTCTTTATGACAAACAATGAAATATTATCAACTCCACATAAGTGTTTATTTTTCAGGGAAGAAGCTATTTTCAAAATCTCATTTCCATCTGTTGGTGAAAGAAAAAAAGAATGGGTTGCTCTTGTTTTTAAATAGTCACAAAAAGAAGCACCACACTGTGTACTGTCAAAACAACCAGCATTAACAAAAAAGGAGTTGAATGTATTAGTAATTTCTTTGGGCTTGGTAAGCCTTTCACCGTCTTTTATCTCCTTCTTCTTCTTCGTCCTTTTAATTTAAGTTTAATTGATCTAGATCTTTTTTATTGTTAGTGTTACTGTTACTGTTTGGGTCTAACTTACATCATGTATGGTCAGGGGTCCTAAAGCTGCGCAGGTCCTAAAGCTACGCACCGAGCACAATGCGATGTGTTCAATGCTCCAAACTTCTGATGTGACTGAACAACGCGATATCATTTACGTCTGCCAAATAGAATAAGTAAATTTCCTTTATTTTTGCGACATTATCACTATTTGAAAATCAGGGTGAAATTTACATCAGTCAGCTTCAAAATCAAGATTTGCATTCATTCATCACGTGCGCACAGCTTTAGGACCCTTTCATTTTGTCGACCAAATTCGTCATGGGTATCGACACTTATCCAATGAACAAGGTTATAATATAGGCAGTGTATACAGCCACACGCGCGTGTCTCTACCATACAGCCACATGCCTGTGGCTGTATCCACCGCCTGGCCAGAGGATACAGCCGGCCACACACATTCTCTGCGACACTTAGACTCTGTGCAGCAGAGTCTGGGGACTGGGGACTGCGCAGCTGCTGGCATGCTGCTGCGCAGAGTCATGAGAGTCTAAGTGTTGCAGAGAACTTTAGACATGTGTGGCTTATCCTCCGGCCGGGCGGTGGATACAGCCACACGTGTGTGGCCATATGGTAGAGACACACACATGTGGCTGTATACACTGCCTATATAACCTTGGTATCGACATCAACTTGAAATTTAATGTTATTGTATTTGTCCCTTGTAATTTTCTCAGGGATTTAATTTAAGAGTCTAGACTATAGACTCTATAAAAGAAATTCACATAAATCATTGAAAAGGTGACTTTTTAGCCGCTGGAAACAAAGTGTGTAGCTTTACTTTGTCCCCTCCCCCCCTCCCCCATCATCATGATCATATAGAGTCTAGTCAAGGATTGTAATTCCGAACAGATTGCATTACCGTACGTGTAAAGTTAAGCGCCTAAAATGGGTTTTCATACGCGTGGGATACGCGTATGAAAACCACACTATTGAAACAAAGGTTGTGTCTTTTTCCCATGGGTTTCACACGTTCGGAAATACAGTACCTTTTTCAAGGGACCAAAACGCCGCATCGTTGGGAAGGGGTTCACTCGGAAGGGAATATCGTATTAAATCTATGTTGTCTTTTTAAAATTCCAACAATTTCTTTTTCTGTAGGACTTTTTGAGCATTCATTATGTAAGTTTGACAGATATTTGTTTGATATTTTATTTGCTATCGTTGATTTTCTGAAAAGTGTTCGGACACTGGATCAACCGCCATACATGATTGATTCAAATATTATTTTTTCATCACAGTGTGGTTCATTTTTAAAAATTTTTTCAATGAATGAACATGATGAATGTTCAGAATATGAGAATGGATATGAATATGAGTCACACCTTCACATTACTAGCGCATTAAATTAAGTTATTGACCCGCTTACCATGCTTACCTTTTCCATAAATTTCTGGAAAGACTCTGCAAATCTTTCAATAAATTCTGCCACTTCCATCACTCCAAATGCATGGATTAATTGCAGCGTCTATATCTTGATCTTGCGGCTGCGCTGCTGCGCTGCTGGCATATGTATCGAGTTCAGTGCAGTGCAGTATACGTATATATACAGTGGATGCGCATATTTGGAGCTGACAACGAGCTAGCTATCTAGCTAGCAGCTCAGCGGGCGCGGGCCGGCCGCGCCGGCCAGGGGGATTCGTACGGTGCATTCATTCCCCTGACCCTGTAACAGCAGCAGCAGCAGCAGCGGCCGCGCCGGCGCGCCGGTCTATGTGCGTGCGCGCCAACTAATGCCAATGCGTGCACGTGACGTACATGCACGCGCACCGATATGATAGCACGCACGCGCGGGGTATTTGAAAATGTATCAACGGCATTTTTGTTGTTGACATCGCTGAAAATATCTTCTTTTTGCCTGAAAGATCTATCAGGAAAAGACTAACATGGAGAGAGACCACGAAACAAAATCCATAGACGAATGGGAGTTGAGTAAAGAGAATGTTTTACCCCTGAAACAGGGTCGAAAAATGACAAACCTCACGGCTGCTCTTCAACCACAAAACTTCGATCGGCAGCAGCAGCTGATTTTGCAGAGGCAGTGAGTAGACCTAATTAGCTATGCATATATGACCATGACGACACACAAAACAAATGGGTTGCCAATGTTTGTAACATGAAATCAACTTTTGAAAGAAGTCACTGTAACTCATTCAAGTTAGTGTAGACTATTCGCAAATTTGTTTGCGGAGTAAACACTAAAAGTTTAAAACTAAAACTAAAAGTAAAACTGAAAAATTATGATCACACTCATTGATCATGCTCATACTTCATAGCGACTTTTTACTTATCGTGTGTAGACTCTAGCCTCTAAGTCTAGGCAGTCATACACCTCAACACTTTCAAAACACCACTGCACAAAAGTCACCAACATTTACTCAAAATCGGCATTTAATTTACAAAAACCGACCCCAACATATTCATGAAATTAAATTCAACTCACCGACGTTGGAAAAGATAATTCTAAAAATGAAATCCGTAATTTACTGTCACTTCTGGCGAAACGGGGTATCGCAAGTCATTGTCTGATTGTGAACATTTCCAGATCGCCGTGAGCGCTGACATCTCCCCCCCCCCCATTGGCCTTGTCACAGTTTACCAGTGGTACTAGCGCCATCCCTTTGGGACTTTATCTCTCTTCAACAAATAGCGCCACGCCTTCTTGCTCCCAAGATAACCTCTTCATGTAACTAATAAATCACTATTTTGGTCTTTGGAAGGGGAAAAAATTACTTGTAAGACTTGACAGGCCTGAAATGATACAATGGACAGCTGATTTTGGTGTGTAAATCTGCACTGCATACATCCACTTATCCAATGAACAAGGTTATAATATAACCTTGTCCTCCCAAACCAATATGGTAATGGTGAAAACACATAAGGGCAGCCCTCTACTGCTGTACTACTGCCAGCCACAGTAAACAAATGCAGATTTCCTCTCTCCACAGAGAGAGGGCAGCAGTGCAGAAGGATCAATCAGTCACAACAGAAAAATAGAATGAACACAAAATTTGATGCTTAAAATTCCACATTCCCTGAATCATTGGTTTAGCTGGTCAACAATCAAGAGGGACTTTCACAGACAACTTGCTGGTAAGTAATATTTTGAGTTTCACTATTTTGATCTGATATTTTGGCTGGATATATTACAGCAGGTTGGAGCTGCATAGTTTCAAGTGGGGCTGAGTGGTTCAGACACACGAGTGCATACATCTTAAATGTGTCCAACTCCAAGTATGGTGGTGGATCCAGTGTCCGAACACTTTTCAGAAAATCAAAGATAGCAAATAAAATATCAAACGAATATCTGTCAATCTTAGATAATGAATGCTCAAGGTCCTACAGAAAAAAAAGTTGATGGAATTTTAAAAAGACAACGTAGATTTAATACGATATTCCCTTCCGAGTGAACCCCTTCCCAACGACGCGGCATTTTGGTCCCTTGAAAAAAGTACTGTATTTCCGAACGTGTGAAACCTATGGGAAAAAGACACAACCTTTGTTTCAATAGTGTGGTTTTCATGCGTACGAAACCCATTTTAGGCGCTTAACTGTACACGTTCGGTAATACAATCTGTTGGGAAATACAATCCTTGACTATATAGCTACATTGTATTTATGAATGGATGTGATTGTGTGTGCTACCTCTCGAAGGGTTATTCCTTTCAAGTTTTCCTCTCTTTCTCATTCTGATCCCTCTCTCTCTCTCTCCCAGAGTCCCAGTGATAGACCGAAAATTCTGTCTCTCGTTCGTTAGCTCTTCACTTAGCTAGAGACAGAAACGGTCGTATCACTCTGCTGTGCAAACCGACTACGCGCCGACGAGTAGCTGGAAAAATCGCAATAATTTGATTTTTCCTCATATATCTAGATCTACATATTATTATTGAATTGGTTAGGCCTAGGCTCTACTATTTAAGGAATCAGCTCAAATTACCAATTTGACTGAATAATCCGTTTAAAGCTCCATTTTCAGGTAATTCAGGGTCCAAGGTATTCTCCGTTTGAAAATCTTGCAGCCGTATTCAAACTGTTATTAGTGTGTAAGTCAATGTGTATTCGGTTTGCACAGCAGAGTGATACGACCGTTTCTGTCTCTAAGTGAAGAGCTAACGAACGAGAGACAGAATTTTCGGTCTATCCCAGTGACTGATATTGTGAGAACTACCAGAAGTTTTGTCTGGACACTGTAATCTTTTGTTGATAAATTCATTGAAGATAAGGTCAGAGGGTCTAGTACAAGTGTGCCCATGAGAGAGAGGTGGGGGGGGGGGGGGGGGTTACCTAGGTAGCCTAGGAATTCAGACCATTCATTGGCCAACTGAATTGCTAAATGTAGACTATTTTAAATGTTCTTTGTGGAAGTATTTTAAAACTAATTTATGGTAAACTTGTCATTACACAACTTTCGAATGAACACTGGTTAAAAGGAAAATTTTATACCCCCCCCCCCCGCCTTGCACGCACTCTGGTCGACACTTATCTCCAAGTCTGATCAACAGACTAGCACCACGCGTTCTTCTCAGCTTGCCGAGGGCCCTGCTCCCCCCCCCCAAAATTTGGTCTTAAAAAATTCGGTCCCTAGGCTATCGCGCACACGTAAAAGTCTTTGTGGAAAAAATTTTATTGGCCGAGTTTAGTCTAAAACATCAGCAGCATGAAAACAACATGCGATCGCGAAAAAAATTGGCGGCCGGGGATTTCTTAGGTTTTGGACATGATTTTGACTTTGGATTTTGCTGGAATATCAGAAGTTCTTTCTAACGGCCATTTAAGGTAGGAGTGAGATTTTAAAGAGCTGAATTTGAAAGGAAGTATTTGAAATATTTATCTTATTTTTCCCCCTATACCTTCAGTACATGCGATAGAAAATGACTAGTATTTTTGCATTTGTCCTGCGTAGTGGTCAATATGACCACTAGTATTACGTGGTGTGGGGGGACCTAGCTAACGTTAAGGCTAAAACTAAAGTTAAAGAAAATACATCAAAAACGGGCAAAGGTTTGTGCCGACAGCCTGTCAAAATGTCTCCCCAAAATTAAAATAGCCAAAAATAACATAGCGTAGCCTAGCATAAATTAGATCTATATAAAGCAACAAGAAATTATATTGCATATCATGCATATTGGCGTAAATATTCACAATTGAATGACATGCGCCGTTAAAACCAATCCACAACAGTACTCATGCACAACAACAACTACGCACTTTGTCAGCAGCTAAAAAGTCATTTTTGCAATGATTTATGCAAATTTCTTTTAAAGATTAATATCTTGGTTCTACATACTCTGAAATTAAATTCCTGAGAAAATTACCACGGACAAATGTCATTAACATCCATTTTCAAGCCGATGTTGATGCCCGTCAGCCCATGGGAGACTCTCTCCCATTTGGGAGACAGTCTCTGATATTGGAGACTTTGCTAACGAGGACAATAGAAACAACACCAACAACAAGACACTTTTTCTCAGCCAATTTTTTCCCCTCAGAAATCAGTAGCCCATTTGTTTTGCGTGTGGATCATAACAAAAAATGTTATGAAAACAAAAGCAGACGGTGGATTTTTAAAGTAGACGGTCAAAAGGGGTACTTTTTCATGAAGAATCTACTTATCACATTTTCATTTTGAGCCAAGGTACACTGTAAAAAATAATATGCCCATCGGTAATTAGGTGGTCTGTCGAAGACAGAACACCTATTAATTTCGTCAGAATTTTCTTTATTAGGTGGTCTGTCGAAGACAGAACACCTATTAATTTCGTCAGAATTTTCTTTATTAGGTGGTCTGTCATAGACAGATCACCTCTTAATTTCGTCAGAATTTTCTTTATTATTATTATTTATTTATTTTTATTTTTATCCCACTTTCTTGTTACCATGATTCCTCAAAATCGGCTCAGTCAATTTTTTTCAAATTTTCGTCAGATATCAGGTCTTATATGATCAAGCTCGGGCATCTTTTTCAAGGTCATCAGGTCATCGTGACGTCATCCAGGCGCCATTTTGTGAAATCAAATTATCGATCATATCTTCATAACGAGTCATCAAAAATGAACCATTTTTGATACACATGAACTTCAGGTCAAGGGTCAACATAAAATGTCATCAAAATCCGCGCGTGCATCATGACGCGCGCGTCAAAATTTAGAATTGCTCAAAATCACTTTTTAATCAAAGGAGAGTACGGTTCAGGACATTTTAAGCATTTCAAAATTTTCCGTCCGTGCGCGTCCGCGCGCGCGTTATGCGCGTGCGCAGCGCGTATAGAACGTAAAAACTCCGTTTTTTTTGCATGGTTTGTATTCCTGACACTATTCTTGACAATTTCCAACTATTTACAGTCATTCTCGACCTTCTGTATTGCCACACGCGCGCGTCGAACTTTCAAATTCGTGCGCGCGTCAATGGGCAATATAATGTAAAAAGTGGTAAAAACATGCCTTTCTAAAATCAGCCATAGCTCGTCAGAAAGCACGGTTACCCCCATTTTTTTTTACATATTCTGAAAGCCTATGAGTTGTAGATTTGAATTCATGCATAATTTTGGCCGATCGGACATTCTGACGTCATCATATCAGCAAGTGAACTCAAAATTATGATTTTGAAAAAATTACGTCATAATTTTTCTATTGATTTGACAGTACTTCAGTCATATTGGGTCGATTTTCTCCCAGCTTTTGATATGTTGTAGCTGAGACAATTCTCTACAAGCTCAGTCCACACCATTTTTCATTTTGATGACGTCATCATAGTCAAAAATTCGATTAAACGCGACATGTCAGAATTTTCCCTATTTACGTGTTATGTCTATGGAAGATGAATTTTTCTCATATCATCAAACTACATGGCTTTGTTCTTTGAGCAATATCTCGGTTATTTTTGCTCCGTTTTCTCCAAGATTTTAGTATGTTATAGCTGAGACTATGGGCTATCGTAAGTGTCCCCTCCGTTTTTTGATCAGATGCCGGGATCATGCTCAAATATCCAAGTAAATGTTAAATTGGCTCCTGTACTTCCGCCCCTTTTCTGCTTTACGTGTTAAGTCTATGGGGAAGTTTTTGGTCTAGTGGTCATAGCACTTGCCTCCGGTTCAAACGGCCCAGGTTCGACTCCAGGTAGTGATTTTTCATTTTTTTTTTTTTTTTTTGCATTTTTGCATTTTTGCATTTTTTTCCGGTAGTCTATGTGGACACATCATTCTATTTATGAAGCTTTGGGGGGAGATTTTTTTGTTGTGACGTCATCCAGGCGCCAATTTTCCCTATTTACGTGTTATGTCTATGGAAGATGAATTTTTCTCATATCATCAAACTACATGGCTTTGTTCTTTGAGCAATATCTCGGTTGTTTTTGCTCCGTTTTCTCCCAGATTTTAGAATGTTATAGCTGAGACTATGGGCTATCGTAAATGTGCCCTCCGTTTTTTGATCAGATGCCGGGATCATGCTAAAATAGTCAAGTGAAAGTTAAATTGGCTGCTGTACTTCTGCCCCTTTTCTGCTTTACGTGTGCAATCTCCCCCCCCCCCCCCATTTCTCTCTCTTTCTCTCTCACTCTCCTATCTCTGTGTCTGTCTCGTTCTTTCTCTCTCTCTCTTCTCTCCTTTTTCCTTTACTCCTCTATCACTCTCCTATTTGTCTCTGTCTCCTTCTCTCTCTCTCTGTGTGTCTCTTCGCTCCCTTTCCTTTACTCATCACTCTCTCTCTCTCTCTCTCTATCTTCTCTCCTTTTTCCTTCACTCCTCTATCACTTTCCTATCTGTCTCTGTCTCCTACTTTGTCTCTGTCTCTTCTCTCCCTTTCCTTTATTCCTCTCTCTCTCTCTCTCTCTCTCTTTCTCTTTCACCTCCCCTTTTTGTCTTTGTTTCATCCTTATCTTTCGACGAATCATCCAAAATTCATTTTTCACACGCTTTATGCCTTATTGAAACCAAAGGGGCGCTATTTCACTAAAATAGGTAGTAGAGCCTAGGAATTGAAAATGCTAGGAAAAAGCTGAAATCATAAAAATCATTATCACCATTTCAACCATTATCATCACTATCATTACCATTTCAACCATCATCGTCATCATCATCATTATCACCATTTTAACCATCATTATCATCATCGTCATCATCATCACAATCATTTTCATCATTTCTACTATCATCATCACTGCCATCTCTCTCTTTCTCTTTCACCTCCCCTTTTTGTCTTGGTTTCATCCTTATCTTTCGACGAATCATCCAAAATTCATTTTTCACACTTTCCTTTTCTCCTCTCTCTCTCTCTCTCTCTCTCTCTCTCTCACCTTTTCTCTTTGTCCTTGTTTCTTACCTATCTTTCTCATGCTCCCTCTTGTTTACATGTCCTCTTTTCTCTTATTCAGCGGGGTGAATGATTACAACGATCCTACTGTTGTCACAATTTCATATGTTCTTTTTAACATTGTCATCTTTAGTTCTTGATCACTGACCGCTGTTTTCGATATTCCATACCATTCCATTTGATATACCACTTTCAACATTGGCCGCGAATGATTTTTTTTTCAATAAACCATACAAAATAAACAAATAGATAAAATCATAACAATCGTGAAAATAAACATTTTTATCACTGCCATCATCATCCTATGAGGGTCATCTTTCAGGCCATCAAGTCATCGTGACATCATCCAGGTGCCATTTTCTCAAAATAAACTTGTTGTTATACCTCGCAAACGAAAAGTCCATTTTACTTTATACACAAAAAAAATAATGTCAGTGCGAGCGCACAATTTAAGAACGCTCCAAATCATCCAAAATTCAATTTGCACACGTTTTATACCATTTCAAGTACTTTTTTTTTATAATGTCCCAATAAATAGTACCAGAAGGGGCGCTATTCCACTTAAACAGGAAGTAAAGCCTAGGAATTGGAAATGCTGAGAAAAGGCTGAAATCATAACAATCATGAATATATTCATTATAAATGTTATCGTCATATGAGGGTCATCTTTCACATAATCATTTTGTCATTCATCTTCGTCAACATAATCATAATCATGATAGAAAATGAATTTGTAATCTGTGTGCAATCACCCCCCCCCCAATTTCTCTCTCTTTTTTTTCTCTCTGTCTCTCTTATCCTATCTCAATTTCCTATCTGTCTCTGTCTCCTTCTATCTCTTTGTCTCTTCTCTCCCTTTCCCTTACTCCTCTCTCTCTCTCTCCCTTTCTCTTTCATCTCCCCTCTTTGTTTTTGTTTCATCCCTATCTTTCTACGAATCATCCCAAATTCATTTTTCACACGCTTTATGCCCTATTGAAACCGAAGGGGCGCTATTCCACTTAAATAGGTAGTAGAGCCTAGGAATTGAAAATGCTAGGAAAAGGCTGAAATCGTAACAATCACTTATATGGCCATGTTATCATCATTGTCGTCAACATTATCATGATTATTATCTTCCATAAATATTATCACGTCTGACAAAGCAATTTGCCACAGGGACAGACCACCTAATTCGTCTTCAGTGACGAATTAAATTTCTAGTTTTTACTTATTTTTCTCATGTAGAATTTACTTTAAAACATAAGTTTTGCCACTTACGCACTCGATTTAAGTCTTACTAACTCAAACTTTCAATTTAGTAGAATATACGTAAAATTCTAAAGTAAAATAAATATGAAAGAAAATTTAAGTAATTTTAACTTGTATCAATTTAGTAATGTTAACTCAAAATAAGAAGTTATACATATTACTCAAACAATTTATGTTGATTGTACTTATCTTTTTTAAGTGAAGACTGATGCAGTGCGTAATATAAGTATTAACATACTCATGAATATTCATTGAGACCAAATTCATCTCTTTTTTTAAATAAAACAATTCTTTTTTGTGGCTGAATGAAAATTTAAGAAGTTTAAAATATTTCCTAATTCATTTAAGCAAATATAAGAAGATAAGACAATTTTTAATTGTCACTCAATTCAAAACAAATCAAAACTTGATATTTCAGGAAAATTGTCAACCAATTTTCTTTTAAAGATGATACGATCGAATATATATAGAATTCGGAGCCCTTTCAATAGTTGTCAAATCAAAGCGTAAGTAATAGTGTTTGTTGGTGATGATAGATCATTGGTTAAATCCTAAATCATGTAAATTGAAAAAGTGTCAGTGAATGTTAGATGGGTACACGTTTAAACGTGTCATTTTTTAAAATTGTTATCTATAATGATTACAATACTTAAATTATTTACGTTAATGTAACTCAATTTAACTGAGTAAAAATTTATTTAGCAAAATAAGTAAATTCTACTTAAAATTTCCTGTGACAAATACTTAAAATAATCAAGGCAATCTGTTGACATAAATTTTTTGAGTAATTTCAACAAATCTTTTTTTACAGTGTAGTCTAATCCCTTTGCCGCAAATGTAAACAAAGAAAATTGGTCTCCTATTAAACAGCCTACATGTAAATGGGAGACTGTCTTCCAAATAGGCCATCAGGCATAAAAAATGTTGACATAAGTCTCTGATAATAATAATAGAGATGGTCTCCCAAATAGGAAACAGTCTCCAATATCGGCTGTGCGCCTCTACTGCCCATGTCGAATTTTGTTCAACAAAATGAAAGGGTCCTAAAGCTACGTACACGTAGGTTTAGTAAATGAATGCAAATCTTGATTTTGAAGCTGACTGATGTGAATTTCGTCCCGATTTCAAAATAGTGATAATATCACAAAAATATAAAGGAAAATTAGACTACTCATTCTTCTTCGAACGTAAATGATAGTCTTGTTGCTCAGTCACACCAAAAGTTTGGCGCATTGAACGCATCACATTGCTCGTAGAGATGCGTAGCTTTAGGACCTGCGTAGCTTTAGGACTTGCGTAGCTTTAGGACCTGCCTAGCTTTAGGACCTGCCTAGCTTTAGGACCCCTGACCATAAAAGTTAAACATAAGTTTGGAAAGTTAGATTTGTCATCAACGATCAAGACATCATGTGGTCATGATGATCATGTCAGAGTCTAACAAAATTTCAAAGTTAGTAAGTTAGATCTTAACTTAGATCTACAACTGCAACTGTTAATCTAGTATTAGTATTACTAAGGTCTATTTCATGTCTTCATGTACGTACAGTAGCCCGACCAGACGTCATGCAAAGCACGGCGTCTGACAAGGATTCAGTATTTCAATGCGACACCCCTCAAATCAATGTCGCTAAAAACAATGTACAAAATTAATTGAAAATCTATGTTAAACTTCCAATTTTACGTTATACTCACATGAAATCGATTGCTTCATTTGCTTGGATGGATTTGTTGAAGTTTAATCCCCAGCAAGCCGTCAGGCAATGTCCACAGGGTATAGAATTTCAACTTTTGACTGCCAAAACCTGTCCATCGCCGTACCGCTTCGCGACAGCGCTGTGCATAGTTATGTACGGGTGTGATCTTTTAAAAAGTGCAGCAATTACATTTTGCCATTACGAACTGGGCAGACGACACAATAAATCATCGTTTTTTTGCTAAGTTGCAAGTTGGTTAACTAAATTTAACTTACTGAATGCAATCAATCAGTAGTTAAAGTTTTATTTAGTTTAATTTTTAAATAAAAAATGTATGTGTATGTATATGTAGTACTTTGTAGCACTTTGTAGTTGCAATTCGCAATGCTAGAGAAAGGCCGGCTTGTACAGCGCTGTTGCATAGCGACAGCACTGTGTGTAGTTAGTCTTCATTTGAATGCCCACACATATTTAAATCTATTCCATACCTGCCAACTGTCCCTATTTAATAGGGACAATCCCGATTTGGGGTAAAAGAAAGAGCCACTTCTACCACTGTATCCCTATTTTTGCAAAAATCTGTCTGTAGTAATGCATAGGAAACTCAGAAACAGGGGCGGCAGAGCATCTTTCAAAGTGGGGGGGGGGGGGGGGGGCACCAACAAAAAATTCCTTTTATGATTTAGGGGCAATGATTAATATTGTATAATCTAGGGCATTGTGCCCCTCTTGCCACCTACTCTACTGCCTCACTTTGTGCTGATATCAGTAGGGGAATCTATTACATGTATTAATATGAAGCCTCTGATTATTTGGAGATAGATATATGGCTCTTTTGTGGACTTCAGGGCACAGTTTGTAAGCGACATCGGGATATAGGTAAAAAGGGGCACTCGGTGTCAAAAGACAAAAGGGGCACTTATCAAAGGGGAAAATTATACCATTAGAAGGATCGGGGGCATTGATCAGAAGTAAAAGGGGCACTTAAAAAGGGTGAATTTATCAGGGATGAAAAAGGGCACTTATCAGAAGGGAAAATTGCACTGTTAGAGCGGAAAATGGGCACTAATCAGACGAAAACGGGGGCACTTATCGGATTTCAAAAGGGGCACTTATGTATGAGGTTAAAAGGGCCACTTAATCAGAAGGTGAAAAAGGGCACTTATTAGAAAGAAAAAGGGGCAGTTACACGAAGAAAAATGGGCACTTATCAGAGGTGAAAAGGGACACTTATTAGAAGGGAAAATTGCACTATTAGAACGGAAAATGGGCACTAATCAGACAAAAACGGGCGTTTATCGGATTTCAAAAGGGGTACTCATGTATGAGGTTAAAGGGCCACTTATCAGAAGGTGAAAGGGCACTTATTACTGGCTTTCAAGCACTCCTACTTTTCCTACTTTTTCCTACTTTTCTTTCCCTACTTCTCCTACTTTTTTCCCAATTTTCCTAATTTATCCTACCTTTTTTCAATTTCTCCTACTTTTTTTTCAAAATAAATCTGGGATATTCATTCAAGGCTATCATGTACATGAATCTTAATCCCTTTGTGTCGTCTTCTCTTTTTATCCTTTCATTGTATTTTTTTCTGTTTTTGTCTGCTTTTCTTCCTCAATTTCATCATGTATTTCTTTGTATTTCTCTTTCCATACTTATTTATTCCTCAGTTTTCACTTGTCTTGTTTTTTGTCTTTCTTTATGTAATTTTGTTTTCCCCTCTCGCTTTTTCTATCTTTCCCTATGTATTTCTTTGTTTTTTCCATTCTTTATCTTCCATTTCTATTCCTCCTTATGTATTTTTGTTTTTCTGTTTATATTCTCTACTCATTCTATATTCCGTATGCATTACTTTTTTGCCTTGTCATTTTAGATTTCTATCTTTACTTTTCTTTTGTTCTAATTCTTTTTGATCTATCCTTATGTATTTGTTTTTCTTTCTCTTGTTTTCTATAGTGCCTTATTTTTTCTCCCATCTCTTTTTATTCGTATGCATTTCTTTGTTTCTGTTCTTCTATTATCTACTCCTTTAATATTTTCTTGATACTGTATTTATCTTTCCACCTCTCTTTCAAAATTCCCTGTACATTTCTGTGTTATCAATTTTTGTGTTTTTTGTGCATGTGTATTCTCTTTCTATTTTCCTCATATATTTCTTCTTTCATCTTTTGTTTCTATCTTTGGCTTTGTATTTCTTTGCTTTAATTCTCTTTCCATCTGTCCTTATGTTTTTTTCACTCTTGTTTTCCTTCTCTCATTTTCTATCTTTCCTTATGTAGTTCTTTGTTGTCCCTTTTTAAAGTCTTCTTATTCTATTCATCCTGATTACTTTTTATTATATTTCTATTTTCTTATTTTTCTATGTTTCCTTCAATATGTATTTGCTTATTTTCTCTTATTTTTCCATCTTTCTGTATGTATTCCTTTCCTTTCTATCTTTTCTTATGTAGTTTACTGTTTTCCCCCCAAGTCTTTAACCTTTTCTTACTATTCTTGTATTTTATTTTAATTCTTCTCTTGTCTTCTGTCTATATTTCTAATGTATGTTTGTTTTCATTGCTATCTTTCATTATGTAGTTCTTTATGTTTACTTTTCTTTAACATTCTCTTCCTATTCTTCCTTCTGTATTACTCAATTTTTATTTTTCTGTTGTCTTTTCTTTCCATTTTCTTAGTTTATTTATTTATTATTATCTCATTTTCTATCTTTCCTTGTGTATGTGTAAAGCCAACCCCTGAATTGTGTCAGGGGTCACCTTTTCATACTGTAGTGTGTGTGTGTGTGTGGGGGGGGGGGGGAGTTTAAAAATAAGGGCCTGATTTTTGTGACTTTTTACGACCAAGCTCCAAAAGGGGACCCTCTTCGCACACTTTCTTAGTTAGATGTTTAATACAGGGGTCTAAGGGGATGGAAGTGCAGTCATACCCATTGCTCCCTTGCATGATTGCATTTCAAAGAAGTGGAACCTGGCAATGTGGTCATCCTACCCAGTATGCTTTCTCAAAGCTACAGTGTATTTAAAGTATCCCTTTGAGCTTGGACATGAAATGGGAACAATCAATCAGTGCAGTAAATACAGATTGCTGAGGTCTAGTCAGAACACTGGGCAGTTATGTACCAACATGGGGGAAAAAATCTGGAGAAACCGCAAATATCCTACTTTTATCCTACTTTCTGTCTCCTAAATCCTGCTTTCTGTCTCCTAAATCCTGCTGTTCTCCTACTTTTTCCGAAATTTTTATCCTACTTTTCTCCTACTTTTTTCCTTTGGTGTGCTTGAAAGCCTGTTATTAGGAAGAAAAAGGGGGCACTATACAAAGTAAAAGGGGCACTTATCAGCTATGAAAAGGGGCACTTTTGTGGTACTTGAAAAAGTGGGGGGGGGGGGGGGACTGTGCCCCCCTAACATTAACAAGTTAGATCTAAGTTAGATCTACATGATCTGGGCTTGTTCTTTTTGATATGCTGCAGTAAACTGCCTTTAAAAAAAAGCAAGGGGGGGCGGGTTGAAACATACTGTGCTTCACATTTCTTTATGTTATACAGGTAGCACACGTGTCACGTAGGCCCTTGTTGCGCCATGCATCATGTGCATCCCTAATTGTAATTCATCATGTTCATTCTCGATCTAAAATCATCTAATGCACATTGAAGTTTTTTGCACAAAAAAGCTGCCACATTTTTGTTTTGCGGTGGTTTATTACAGCATATGTGAACAAGCACTTTAGACTGTAAAACGAAAATAGCTCATTTTAATGACAAGATCTAACTTACATCTAAGTTAGGATTGAAATATGGCTCCTTTTCTCTCTCTCTCTCTCTCTCTCTCTCTCTCTCTCATTTGGTGTAGATATCAAAGTCATAATTCACTATTTCCTTGTTCTTTTACAGAGGTTTTGAGACTGAACTGAGAACATACAATGGAGATGATCCCTTAGATCCCTGGATTCGATACATTCAATGGACGGAGCAAAATTTTCCCCAAGGTGGGAAGGACTCTCACCTGGGTGTGCTGATGCAGAAGTGCCTTATCCAGTTCAAGAATGATGAGCTTTACAAGCAGGACACCCGCTATGTCTCCATCTGGATGAAAATGGTACTGGTGCAATTTGCTAATGCTTTTACAAGTAAATTACTCCCAATATCCATAGCTTTGACCGAGAAATCTGACGTCCATGGCTAAAAAGAAGAGATAAGAGATAAGATATCAGTGATAAAATATCAGTGATAAGATATAAGTGATAAGATATCAGTGATAAGATATCAGTGATAAGATATCAGTGATAAGATATCAGTGATAAGATATCAGTGATAAGATATCAGTAATAAGATGTAAGTGATAAGATATAAGTGATAAGATATAAGTGATAAGATATCAGTGATAAGATATCAGTGATAAGATATCAGTGATAAGATATCAGTGATAAGATATCAGTGATAAGATATCAGTGATAAGATATCAGTGATAAGATATCAGTGATAAAACTCTCTCTCTCTCTTGAAGTTGTAGCAGCGCGTAGTGGGCTGAACAAGTTTCGCACAGGGCAAGCGATTTTTCTTTTTCATTAGAACTTTTAGACAAAGGTCTACTTTGTGATCCCCAATAGCCCAATTTGCAAGCAAAACTGCCATAGACAAGAGTAAATAATGATTAATTTTAACCATTTAGCATGAGAAACATCTAATCTCTTTCACCTTCTTGATAGTATTCTTGCACAGCTACAGTAATCTGGATTAAAAAAAAAAATGATATGGACTAGGATATTGTCTCGCCTGCATAAGCACAAAGCGAGACATAGGCGCCGCTTTTCCGACAGCGGTGGCGGTGATGGCGCAATGGCGGTGTCAACAATTTTGGAAATGCTCTCATATTTTTGATTTCCACGAAAATTGCACACAAGGGTTGTAGAGTATCACAAATAATGTGGAACAAATTTCAGGTCAAAGGTCAATTAAGGTCAACTGAGTTGAGTTCTGTTCCAAAAACTTAACCTGAGGTTAAGTTTTTGAATATTTACTTTATTTCAAAAGTTTTTCTTCAAATTGTTTGAAACTTGGCAGCATTCTTGGTAGGGATTGTCTTCATGTCACCCTCTTTCAAATGAATACCAAAATCTTACATTTTCATCACATTAAAGGTCACCTACTGACAGTTTAACTTAAGTTTTTGGTAAAATTCAGTTTTGTTTCAATTTTGTCTCAGTTTTGTCTCTACATACATATTGTACACATGCATATATGACTTCTCAAAACTTTGCTGGTGGTGGATTTCAACCAAAATTGGCAGAGATCATCCTTAGGCAAAAAGATCTAAATTAATATAGATGTGGGTACCTACAAATATAGGGGTGTGGAGTCTTGGGGGCACCGCCCCAAGAGCACCAATAATGGCAGTAATTAGATTCATATTTGCTTCTTCTTTAAGCCCTATTGCAAGATTGTTAGCAAAGGTGGTAGGTATCATCCTTAGAGGAAGGAGACCTCAATTTATGAAACAGGGTACCTTGCCTCCAAGGGGGCTCAAGGGCAGCACCCCTTAAGTGCCCATATTGTGCAAATTAGATATTTTCTAAATGCATGGATGGGTTCTAACCAAACTAGGTAAGAATCATCCTTATGCAAAGAGGATCTGAATTATTGCAAATAGGGTACCTATCCATTAAGGAGGGAGTAGAGTGGCGGGGGGGGGGGGGGGGGGGGGGGGGGCGATCAAAGCCCCCCCCCCCCCCCCCAAGAGCCTGTGACACCTAATTGACATTTTTCCTTCTTCTGCAAAATATATTGCCACATGTAGATTGTAACCAGACTAGGTAGGAATCATTCATGGGGAAGGAGACTTCCTGTCTGATGGAGGGGCACCACCCCAAAAGTGTCCTAATGGCAATTATTTCATGTACACATATTCAGCTTCTTTAAAAAAACACAGCTTGATTTCAAATGAACTTCACCATCCTATAAACCTTACTTGAAGGGGATTTAAGTTATACAAATGGGGTACCTGGCCCACGGGGGGGGGGGGGGGGCTCAGGGGCAGCACTCCTTAAGTGCCCAACCTTTAATTTTTCACCAAGTTTGCCCCGAAAATTGCGTGATGCAGGCGAGATTGCCCTGGGTATTTCCCTTGTATAGGATTAGAATTCGATATAATAACTACAAGTTTGACTGTTTGAGAGTACACAACATATTTTATCATTCATTTTTTTAATCAATCAGTAATATGGTCTTTGTCTTGATATCCAGGCTCAGTATGATAGTGAAAGTCTGGAGATTTTCAAGTTTATGCAAGCCAACCAGATTGGGTCCCAGCTGACCATGTTCTATGAGGCCTGGGCCTGGGAGCTAGAACAGGTTGGGAACACCAAGAAGGCTGATGCCATTTACAAGGAGGGTCTGGCCTGCAATGCACAGCCACGAGACAGGCTAGAGAAAGCTCTGATGTAAGTTGGCATTAGGGAGAAACTAGACACAAAGAGAGCTGATAGTGCTCCCTGCATGTCTCAAATACACTATTGTTTCATCTTTTGTAATATTTTATTCAATAAAAGAACAGCTGTAGGATGAGGTGAAATACCGCAAATCTTCGGGACATGGAATACTAAGAGTAGAGTACCTGATTTCAGTCTACTCAATACATGTACAATAATGCAAGAGTAACTGTCTAGTATTTGTCCTTTACCTTCCCACCTACCTGTATATCATGTTCAGAATCCAAATGTAACATTGTTGAAAGATATTCACAAGTTTGAAAAATCTATTTATCCAAATCCCTGATCTGTCCGTCTATTAAAGCTTGAATACTGTCCAGTCCAGGCGCTCCTCATTCTTCCTGGTAACAGTCAGGAACCCAATTTATTATATTTCATATTGTTTATATATATAGAACTGTGACATAGTCCTCAAGTATTGAATAAATATGAATTATATTTATATTATTACCCTGGACCTGGTATAATGTTAAAAAGATCTTTTTTATGAAATAAAAGCTTGATAAACAATGTAATGATTAATTGTTAATATTTAGCCTTTTTCAAAATGACATTCTCAGTTATGTGAATTACTTGTGTTTGAGTGAATGTGTTGTTGATTTCTAAAAATTTCTTAATAACCAGAGAGTTTCAGTCACGTGTTGGACGAGCTACTGTACTGCAGATGCAAGAGGGGATGATGAACCCTACTGCTACTGCTTCTACGGAAGATCAACGTGCCACCTTGGGAGACCTCAGGGCTAGGGGAAAGCAACAGAAAGTAGGAACGAGTCGAACTGGATCTGCAAAGCTTTGTAAGCGTAATCTCACTTTTTTGAATTCTTACAGAATTATCACTTTTGAAATTTATGAATGATACATCAAACTCAGTCCAGTATGTTATATATGCAGCAAGCGTAATGTGAAAGCAAATTTGCTGTTAGTTCAAATTGTCATGATAACACCTTGTATGCCACATAGATACACTTCTATGAGGTTAGTGTGTAAAGTCTGTGCAAGTTGGCAAAATGGCACAGTAAGTGTAAAGATACATCTAAAAGGCCTGTGCTCTGGATGATTATTTTATCAGTAGAGTTAGAATGAAGACTTGTTTATGATTGGTCACATCTTTTTTTTTCTGAAAAAAAAGTTGTCTAATAAGGAACAATTGATTGACTTACTAACAATGCTCCCCCCCCCCAAAAAAAACAATAACAACTTCTTGATTCTCACATGCAGCCAGTCGGGGTGGTCTTCAAAGTGCCCCAGCCCCACTGCAACAAAGACCAAACCAGATCAGCATATTCTGCGACGATGGTGCTCCCAGTTCAGGGGCACCCCAGCCTGCTGGACAATGGCAGAATCTCCCATCCCGCACTGAGTCTCAGAAGGAGAATTCGAGGTCTGCCGGTCAGTGGGCGGGTCAAAGGGTACGTGTCAGATACTGGAACGTGACTTGTGTTTCCGAAATTTCTTAGTTTTTCTTTTACATACTCGGTAGTTCGGCGGTAGTTCCGATGTCCATTAAAAACCTCAAATTCCATGATCTATATATATACTCAAATGAACAATATAAATAAAATTTTCCTGATATTAGCAGATCTTTCAAACATTGAGATATGGTAGAGAATTTGTGTTAATGTATTTAAATCTAGTTATTCAAATTATTTCGTGGAGAAAAAAATGATCACAAAAAAGCACATCTTAATGCAAATTATGTAACATAGGTAAAATGTTGAGAAAAAGATTAAATCTTTGATCATACACCTACATGAGTTGATACTTAGAGAACATTTCAAAGCAGCTATTCCCAGATTCCCAGCTTTAGGCAGAGTTGTACTTGGCTGTTTTGTCTTTTCTTTGTTCAATAGTGGGAAAGAGGGCGCTTTGGAGATTTAACAACTTTGGCAGCTGGCAGCTGGAATGAAAATTACTACATATACTGATGTAAAGTAATTAATTTCAAACATAGGTGACATTTTTTTGAAAAGAATTGGCTAAAATATTAAAGAAATAAACATTGAGTTTTGTATGTGGGCGTCGAACTTTATTCACACAAGTGTAAAACCAATGAGAATTCCGTTTTCACGACATGTGTACAAAATGCTGTGCGCCGCTGTGCACTGCTGTGCACTGCTGTGCAGGGAACGTTCGGTGTGAGTGGCCCTAGCGTAGCGGAGAAGGTAACGGTTGATATGTGATCATTTCAGCTATTTTACTGAAAGTCACCGGAAATCATTAGTGGAATACCAAATGATCTCACACATGTATTTTTTTTATGCAAGCCAGTCAATATGAGATTATTTTTAATCAGTTTCATGCCAATTTTCTTTTTGCTACCACTACTGCGCAATACCTTTAAGATTCAATTTGAGTCTCATTTGAGTTACTGTTTGATATTTATAGCTTCCTCAGAGGAACGTGCCAAAGATGACATTTCAAGAAGTTAGCAGCTATTCCAGACCAGACTTTGCTGTCCATGTTGATGATAATGCAGACCAAATGACGTAAGTGAAAAGAAATCTGGCTTGTTCATTTCAGTTCAATTTCAGTTTCAGTTCTGTTTAGTCTCCCTTTTTGTCATGATTTCTAAAATTGTATGATTATCATTGACTCATGTAACTTTTGTATTTTACTTTTATGGTTTTTCGATTGAAATAAATAAATTGAACTGAAACTGAACTGAAACTGTCTTTCAATTGAAGGTGACAAATTATTTAAATACTACTGTTATGCCCCCCCCCCCAAATGATAATTTTGAATGTAAATAGTGCATGATGATGGGATGGTTGAGCTATTCCAGACAAGACTTTGCTGTCCATGTTGATAATGCAAACCAAATGACATAAGTGAAAAAAAAAATCTGGTTTTGGGAGGAACCAGAATCCATTGTATGCAGTTGGATCATTGGAAGTATTTGTGCAAAATCAGAAACAAGCAAGTCTGAACTTTAGGTCTCAAAAAAACATTACATTTCATTTGGCCTACATGTATATACATCAGTCTGGGATTGATATTAAAGTCCTTTGTGGTGTAGTAGACCCATGCTTAACATGGTATGTTATTTTTTGATGTGCTATTATGGAGGTGTTGAAATATGGTTAGTTTTGTGAAACATGTTAATATATCATGAGCATCACAAACGCTCAGTCATGGTTGGTACTGCTGCTATACAAGAAGCCATCATCATCATCATCATGTATTTCAATGCATACAATGTGACATAATTTTTGCAAAATTTTGCATTATTGCATATATCAGGGTATACTACGATCATGAAAGTTTGAAACTTATTTCTGATCATAAATATCTTATTCTCCTCTTGTTATTCTGTCAACAGAACTCCTCGTAAGCCACTAGAGATGGGTTTTCAAGTGCTGAGTGAGAAGAAGCATTATAAACCAACCAATGCCCTTCATCACATCAAACAGGTAGGTGTTCAAATCTAGATTCTACTTGATATGAGATATGAAATAGGGTATTTGTTAGCAAGTATCCTATTAGATGAAAAGCTATTATAGGACACTCAATAAATTGTTGTATGTGCACGAGCGTGCAATCAAACAACCTTTGCTTTTGTATGTCCATGCTTCCTTATGTATATCCAGGAAAAAGCATGGCATGAGATTAGTTTTTATAAAAATCCTCATTTTTTTTATAAGAAATATTACATGGTTGTCATTGTTCCATGTAATGTATATTGACCTCAAATTAAGAATGATCCTCAAGCCTCATATTTCAACCTATGTTCCATTTGGGGGCTATTAGGGAGTATTTTATGCCAGTCAGTCACTTTCTGGAAATGAGAACAATCCTATTTGTTTCTGTAGATATAAGCTACCAACAGCTGTGAATTAAGTGCCTGCTTAACACCACATCATTCAAACCTATTCCTTTTCAAGGACAATGTAAATGACAATACAAGAGTGATGTACTGCAAGCATCTTATATATGGTGGTGCTAGGGAGATGTCATTTGAAGAACTACGTGGCATCAAGGACAGGACCAAGAGAAAGGAGAGAGAACTTCAAGGTAGCATCTCACCCCCTACTTTATATTTACATAAAGATTTGAGCTGTCATAAACATTACTTGAGAATTTTTTGTATCTTTTATGAAATTCTTTTTATTAGCATGATTTTTAAAGGATCAAATATGCAAATCTGTAAGCAAATTTAAGGGAGACATCAATGAAAATGTTTCCCACAGCAGAGCCCATGCTGGCCGTGTTCATAAAAATCATATTGTTTTATGAATTTAGCAGTTGTCCTGTAAAGAGATATTATAGGATCATCTTGGTTTTGATGAAAATCACACCTTTGCATAAGATTTGTTTTGATTCCCTGCTATGGGAACATAATTGGACATTATTCATTTAACAGCAGCATGAACAACATGTGTATATATCAGCTCAGGGCCCCGTAACACAAAGGTTTGCAATCAATTTCAAATGGCAGTGGCCAATCAAATTCATCTTTGCATGCACATATTGTTTAAAAGACTGACCATTAATACCAATCAGAATCGTTTCAAATTTAGAATTGATCGCAAACCTTTGTGTTACGGAACCCCAGGTGTTTTATGATACTTTATATCAGATTGTGTTTTATAGAAAGGATGATGTCAGTGAAAATGTGTCTATTTCATTTAGATTTTCCTTGTTTGTTTGTTTGTTCCTTATCATATTTACAGTTAAAATGGAAGAAGCTGAAAGGATGAGAGTTGATATGGTGAGAAAGCAGAAGGAACAAGATGAAATGATTGCCAAGATGCAGGAGAAGTTAGAGCAACAGAGGTATGGAAATATCTTTGCAGGACAGTCCTATTTCATTAGATTGTGATTCAATTATCTAATGGTGTGTTTCATTGGAGGAGGGCCAGACCACTTTGGGCAGTAAAAGGAGCACAAAAGCAAAAGCACAACAAATAAATTAAATGATAGCGGAAGGACATATCAAAAGTGACCTAAGTTTTTGTCATTTTGAGAGGGCATTCAGGCTGGTAAGGAAAACAGGGAAATTCTGTATGTGTACCTGATAATTCTAGACATTTTAATTTAAAGGGATTCGGTAACTTTGTGGAGGCTTGATTTAATAAATTGTTGAATTTTGATATCTGTCGTGTATAATAATGTTCAGAAGGATAAATAAATAGCCAAGCATAGAAAGGTTTTCAGATATATAATGCTATTATTAAGATATCTATGACTGAATACTCCCATTTACGAAAGCATATGGCCATATGCTTTAGTCTGTGGGGGGAAAATGAGTCTGACATTTCTGGTCACTTGCATATATGTTTACTTTTGTGAAGCACATGATGATTTTGAAGTGCTTTTTTTTTCCTGGGCTCCATTTTTACACCATATTACATACACTGATAGCATGCAAGGCCAGGCAGCTCAGATTTTATCAAGCCTCTACAAAGTTACCAAATTACTTTAAAAAGAGTTTTGGTTCCCAAGATTTGGATGATGTCTGAATAGTTGTTCACTGCAATAGTTTAAAACAAAGATTATTCAGCTTGTGTGATATCTTTGTATGTTCCCTCTTCTTTTCTCGTACACTGTTGATGTAATTTATTTTTGTGTTTCGCTCAGACTCCAGCAAGAGCAGTATATTGAGTTACTTGTGAAGCAGAAGGTAGAGGCAATGGCACCCCAGCTACATGTATCTCAACATCCAGGACCACAGCCCGCACCCGTGGTACCCCAGCAGCCTGCACAAACGGTGCCACCACAGTCAGCTCCAGTTCTACTGCAGCAGCCCACCCCTGTTATACCTCAGCAGCCAGCACCAGTGGCACCATCTGCCCAGTATGCACCACCTGTGCCTGTAGCTTCGGCTCAACAATGTCTCCAGACACGGGGATCTTCCAGCCAAGCTACTGCTCGCTCTCATACATCACCCCTGGACAGTATAGCAGACTGTAATGATGTTACCAAGCAGAGACACAGATCAAACTCAGGGTAACTCTAGAATGCATGTATTTTCAGAATATGTTTTGAATACATTTTAGAATATAATTCAGAATGCAGATACTTTCAGTAATATGATTTTATAAGCTGCATATTGAGATTCTAGGTTGCTGATTGGTCAAATCTGTGGATATTGACTTTAGGATGTAATAAGATGTACCGGTAGTGATGAAATGTGCTGGTATATTGGGCTAACATTAGATGCACACAGTAAGATGCATTCACAATTTGTACACATTCATGGCTCAGTGGAAGAGCAGTGGTATCATAATCAGGAGGTCCTAGTTTGAAAGCAAGTTGGTAATCTATTTTTCCTCAATCGCTAAATCCTAATTGGATAGGACTTAAAGCCAGAGGTCCCCTGGCTGCTTATCTTTAAGTAATTACTATCTTTCTTAGCAGTCATATAGAATCTAAAAATATTTTTTTAAAATGTCAGTACAAAATTCAGATTGAAAAATAACATTATTTGTTTTTTCCTTTCAGGGATTCATCTATTGCCTGTACTAAGCAGCTAATGTTTGATGATATGACTGGTGCAACAGGTATAGATATTGTATCTTGAATTTTTATTGTAACAAAACTAATAATTTTTATTCTTAGAATTGCTCTAAACTACCCCAAAACCCCGCATAATTATAAGATGAACGAGAAATAGGCTCATCTATGCTAAGAAATTTTTCCCGACTGGTGAGCCCTCTGCATTCTGCGGAGTGCAGCATGTTCCAATTTCATACCAGTAATCATTGTCAATGCATTTGTGATTGTTGTTATTGTTGTTGTGGTTGTTTTTGTTGTTGATGTTGTTGATATTTCTGTTACTGCTGTATAATTTGATTTATGCTTCTTATATTTATTTTCTTGTTCGATAGGAAACTTCAATATATTTTGCGATCCAGCCCAGAATCCTCCTGCCAAGCCAGCCCCTCAGTATCCAACAGTAGCTGCTGCAGCCAAGCCACCTGTTGCTCCTTTGTCTCAACGTATAGCTGCTGCTACTCCCTGCAACCCATCCTCCACCTCGGCTTTCTCCCTCCACCAGCAA
The DNA here is from genome assembly GCA_025618425.1 of Heliocidaris tuberculata. Lineage (NCBI taxonomy): Eukaryota > Metazoa > Echinodermata > Echinoidea > Camarodonta > Echinometridae > Heliocidaris > Heliocidaris tuberculata. The sequence continues at coordinate 41,860,943 of CM046834.1, read as the reverse complement.
TCTGTAAGTGCTCCACCGTCAAAGATCAGCCATCAAGGAGAGCAAGACACAATCACCCCCAATCAGAGCTTTCTCACCAATACTAGCTCTACCAATCCTAACGGGGCAGGCCCTCATGATGACAAGACACCTCAGTCCTCGATGATCAGCGAGAAGACCCCTTCCTCTGCATCTTTCACATCATTGGGCCGCTCCAGGAATGGTCGTCTGAGCAATATACGCACCCCTAAAGGTCTGACGGCCCCCTCGCCCACCATCAACACCAAGGAAGCTTTGGGAGTGATCAATGCAATGCTCAATTGCTCTCTGAAGAGTAACCAGTTTGATCTGGATGGTGGAGAGTTCCAGAATCAGGTTACACACCAGGAGAAGGACTTTGAGATGGAATTTGCAAATACTGAGAATAATGGTGAGCCAGTCATACCAGCATTTAGAAAAAGTGAATTATGTTTTATTTAAGAAATCTAGAATTATCATACTGTACAACATTCAAGACCAGAATTTAAGTGCCCATAGTTTAATGAATCTCTGTAGATCTGCTGGTGTTAGATTTGAAGCGGTTGGATTTTTCTCTTTTTTTTTGGGGGGGGGGTCTTTAATCTGCTAGACATTTCCATTAACATATTGCTCCTATTTGACCTTAATACTACTACATGTATTAGTACTCTGGAACCCAATTGATTTTTGTATGCTTCACCTTTATCATCATTTTCTTTAGAAGTAAAGCCAACCAGCAAGAGTGTAATCTTTGAAGATGGCAGTGCCTTCTCTCGCATTGGAGGCTTTAGGAGTCAGGGCATTGTGCCCAGGAGACAGCCTCTGTCTCTAAGGACTGATCAACCCACTGAACAACAACACCAAGGTGTACCTCCACCATCTTCATTCTCCTCCATACCTATCTATCAGGATGACATGAAACCTGAGCTCCAAGAGGCAGGAGCAGGAAAGATCACAATATTTGAAGACGAGCCAGTGGATAACAACACGAAAGAGAACACGTAAGTTGAGATAATGAATTCTGTTGAATATGTCATATGTGTAATCACAAATAACTGTGCTTGATTTCTGAATTTAAAGTGGAACCAAGCTTTTGAAAGTTTTTATAGTGAAACAACTAGTGCACATTTCTGTTGTGTATTTCAATGATATTCACTAAATGATTGCAATGTGAATGTCTAAAAGGTAGTCCATCTAAAGTTCTATAATAAATGTAACATAAAATCTGCATATAAGACAACACAGGGTAAAGAAGGATCACAATATTTGTTGTCTTATGGTTCCTTGAATGCATATTACCATATGCGGTTTTTATAGACCAGTGATTTGGTATGACATTGTTCACTGTACCGGCATAATCTACAATCTTTATATCATTCTTCATAATTATCTTCTTTTGTCATCCAGGCCACCATCAGATTACAAGCAAGTGAAAGAGAAGAGAGAGATGATGGGCGTGCTACAATCTTCTACGAGTATTCCTTTCATGCCCTTGGAAGATCAGGAGCAGGAAGATGCCAATGTGAGTAGGCAGCCAATGTTTCCATACCTCCAAATGAAATCTCATCATTCATTGATATACTGTATTAACTTCATAAGAGTGTGAAATTACTTTCCCGGCATATCATCTTTCTTAACATTACCCGTCTGCTTCCATCTGTATGTCGGCTCATAACTTTTCAACATATATATTTAAACATAGAGCTGTGAAATAGCCATGATAGCAGGGGCTTTAGACTAGCTGGGCTACTCATTGACTTTTATTTTTGATACACTCAATGTTGAAATGTAAGAGTTAAAGGTAAGTTTAGTTTTGGTACTCAAAAACAATTTGTCCAATTTCTTGGATTTTTGTTGATAAATAGCAAGATACTAGAAATAATAAAATGCTGTAAAGATTTCACCTCCTAAAGTGAAATATTTTACAAGAGAGAGGTAAAAATTAATTTATATACTGGGCCAGGCATGGCAGCGTGCACTATACACTATAACGCATGCAAAAACCTATGAGGATTATGTGTATTCCACACACAGTGACACACATGCTATCTCCACACGAAGCCCCAAGACTGTTGCGTGGGGAGCCATCGGGGTGGAAAGGTCCTAGTGTATAGCAGTATGTTACTGTGATCTAGTGTTCCTTACAGATATTTATACTAAAATTGACTGGAAATCATTGATGGAAAACCACATGATCTTTTTTTTATACAAGGAGAACAACATGAGACTATACTGAACATGTTTCTTTCCAATTTCCTTTTTTGCTACCAAAACTGTCCATGAGCTTTAACGTGGATTTCAGAGTGTCACTTGCCCCTGAACTCTTGTTGATGATATGTCATGTTTTAGAGAATCGTACTGTCAGATTTCTAGAAAAAAACAAATTGTTTACCTCTCTTTAGGGAACTGATGCCATGGAAGTGCAGCCCAGCACTGATCCCCTGGCATCCTCTCAACACCGTGACCTCTCCCATACCATGAACGTAACCCTACCTCCGACTGGAGCTGGCTCAAACTACTCCTTCGAGGTGGCTGCTCGCATGGCTTCCACGCCCTTCAACGATGCCTCCTCCCACAAACTGTCCTTCATTCCCCCTATGAGTACCATCAAACCCAGAGAGGTAGAGCAGGTAACCACCTACCCTGGTAAGGAGGGGATGGTGTTGCCCATGCAGCAGGGGAGTGGGGCTGATGTCACAGGCTTGAAGAGAGAGGTTGGGGCTACAGCCTCCAGAGTGGTACCACCGGTCAATGAAAGCTTTGAGAAGACAGAGTTCACAGTTAATCATTCAGGTGGACCTCTGAGGTAAGGCTTATGTGCAAAAATATTAATGTTTGTATATGAAAAATCTGTTTCTGTACATAAAATTAGCTATATACCTATATTTTAGATGCTATATGAATGTTGTGTTTAGGAAAGTATATTGGCATTTACATTTGACTGCCCTGAGGGTTGTACATATACCCTCATATCAAATTGTGTTATTACTTTTGGATGGTAATTTTTTTTGCAGGGGAAGAAAGAATATTACAGTGACGTTATGAAGTGTGATGAATCGATTGATTGCATAACTTATGAGGATGTCGTTTACATTTTGCCTGGTTTGATTAAAATGCTCATGTATATGTGCATCATTTTGTTTTCTTTATTTAAACAGTCCTATCATGGAGACAAGTGCAGAGAATGCCCGATCATCAGCCTCCAGCTCTGCCTCCACCACCAACTCACATGCATCGGCTTCCTCACTGGAATGTCACCAGCCATCAAATAATACTCAGCTAGACAGAGAAAAGGATACTGCACCTGCTGCTCCTTCTGTCCAAGGTTTTAACATCCACATAGATGAAGAACCTCAAGTCCAGTATCAACCAAGAAGTGGCCCCCAGGAACGAAGTGAAGACATGTTTGCACAAAAGGCTGCATCCGCAGTTTCAGGTTTCCACATCCATATTGACAAGGAAGAGTCCAGTGCTGCTCCTCAGGTGTCTCACAGCTTTCCTGCAAGGGAACACTCCCAGATGGAAGAAGCAGAACTGTCCAAGAAGGAGATGTCTCTGAACACTCGTTCACTTCTTGAATCTCGGCCTTCGCAGCCAAAGACCAAGGAGACCAATTTCCTGCACAAGGATGATCTCCCAGATTTGGAGATGAGCTTTATCCCAGATAGGACCCTCCAGGATGCAGAACAAGTGGAGCAGGACATCACTACATTTGGAATGGGGGAGGAACCGTTGGACTATAGTGACCCGTTCAACGCTGGCCTCCAGAACCTTCTGCTGGCTGGCCTATCCAAGCCTCTCTCTATGTACAAAGGGATTTATGAGCATGATCAGATGATGCCAGATATCAAGCCAGACCTTGCTGTTAACTTTGGTATGTTTAATGTTGAGTGATTACAAAATTTTAAACATTTTATTGACAAGGATACTGAAAGCAAAATCAGGGAATTTAATTAGATACTGTAAACGCTGTTATTTTCGCGCAATTAAATTTTCGCGCTGAGCAACTCCAAAACATATTCGCGGGTTCTTAAATTCACGCTGCACAATTACACGCTTGTATGTACACCCACTCCATTTATTAATTTACACACACGCAGTCCATTCAAATGCATTCAGCATGTGCAACTACTCAAAAATGAATTGGACAGACACACACATATTCATGTGCTGAAGCGTGCAGTTCATCCCGCATAGGAAATTAGGCTAATATATTTGCGAGTTCTAAAATTCGCGCTTGCCGAAAATAGCGCGAAATCCGCGAAAATTAATGTACCGCAAATATTTCTGCATTTACAGTATTTCAGAAAAACTGACGGTCTCCAGTTATCGTTGTTAATTTGACTTTGCAGCACACATATATTTCATTATGCCCCATTTCAGTATTGTATTCAGTAAGGTATTCAGTAAGTGCCATGTGTATGAAAGGCCCAAAACAGTAGATTCATCAAAATGCAGAAAAGTAGAAACAGCATTTCATGTCATTCCCTGGTATTCTTATGCCTTATGGTTTGAATATATTCTGCATTTCCTTTTCTGATGTATGCACACCATAATGGAGAAAACAGAGCAATGAAGTGCACTGTTGAATGTGGACATGCCATGTGAGACTTTTCCATTTCTTTGCTTTCCCACTGTCAGGTGATGAGATCCATGTGTACAATGTGATGGAGAAGGTAGGAGAGGGGGCCTTTGCCACCATTTATCTGGCTGCGTGCCTGGACGCACAGGACATGACAGACCTGGATTGTGAGTTCCGTCGGGTGGCCCTCAAGGTCCAGCACCCTCCTTGCCCCTGGGAGATGTACATCATCAAAGAGCTACACGCTAGGCTTAGTAGACTGCCCTCCCAGATTGATGTGGTGAGTTAAAAGCCACTATCTCAGAATTAGTCATCAAATGCTAAATGTGCATGTCCGCTAAGTAAAACACTTCAGTGTGCATTAATTTTTCTATGATTCCTAGATGCCACTTTTTGATATTGAATGAAATGATTACTTGCTTTGTTTACTGATGAAAATACATGCATATGGCCTCATTGCATGACAATTATTATTAAATACAATTACTAATCAAATTTGGGGAAATGTCGCTTAGAGCGAATCAGAATCCATTTGTAAGAAGGAACATCACATACATCTGCTAAAAAACAACCCCTTTTCCAATGGTTTATAATTACATCAGCATTTGTCCAGTGACCAGTGTTATTGTACACTGTAAGGTGCCTTGATCAGTTTCTTGTAGCTTGAAAGGCATGATATAGAAAAAAAAAGGAATAAAAGAAGTTACTGTTTTTTGGTTACTGGGATTATGTAACCACTTATTTTACCCTTAATCTCTGACTCTGCAGCGTCCATCCCTGATGACGGCCGAGTGTGCACATATCTACCAAGACAAGAGCTGCTTGGTGACTGAGTTCAAATCTAAAGGCACCCTCCTTGAACTGATCAACACATATAAGGCTGTCAACAAGAAAGAAATGCCTGAGAACTGGGTGCTGTTCTTCACCATCGAGATCCTACAGGTCATAGAGTTTATGCATCGATGTAAGATCATCCACGGTGACATCAAGCCTGACAACTTCCTCATAAATACAGAGTAAGTTTCGTTCTTTATATTTCTGTTTGTCTGTCTTTCTAGATTGTTCTGCGTCTCACATTGTGTTGTACAGCCTATTTGTCTCTCATTATTGTTCTCCTGTTGTATAAAGACTCCAAACCCCCTGAATTTGGGAACTTAAATGGACCCAATCCTAACCCCTATGAACACCTTAAGTTTGAAGCCCTGGGTAGGTAGAATGTTTGATCCTGTGTTGAAGTTGGGACTTTGGCCAGTAGAAAAATTATATTTCTGTTTTTCTGTCATTCTAAATTGTTCTTTGTCTCACATCCTGTTGTACTCTCTATTTGTTTCTCATTATTGTTCTCCTATTCTGTAAATTGTCTCCAGAGCAATTGTCACAGGAGCATGTGTTGTATAATCCTCTTATTGTAATGACAACAATAACAGATTTGACTTTGAGACAGTGACACCCCATGTTTCCTCCCTCCAAACTGCAGCAATGATGAGAACAACTTCACCTGCTCCCAGGATCCTGGCAGCCTTTTGAAGCTGATTGATATGGGACGTAGCATCGATATGACTCTCTTCCCTGAGGGGACAGTCTTCACTGCCAAGTGTAAGACCAGTGGATTCAACTGTACAGAGATGCAGTCAAACAAGCCCTGGACATACCAGGTGAGTATCAGGAATTTCAGTGGAGAAGTTTAGAATCTGGGCCAGTATTCAGTTCAAAACCCACAATAAGTAAGTAAATTACTAAGCATTTAGCGTGGCTGAGTAAACTGGCTTAACTCGTATTCAGATCAAATCTAAGTATTTTTGCCTTAGCAAGCCGACTTCAAGGGAAAATACTTACTACTACTTGTGATGTCACCCAGCCAGTCCAAAATAATGTGCATGAATAAATGCGTCACATTGCATGCGCGCTTATATAATTTGCTTGTGCTTCGCTTCGAAAAATCGAAATTACGGCATAAGATGAGCCTTCTAGTCGAAAGAGAGGCAAAATCGGCTCAGAATCTTAGTGATGTCAGAGCAGTCCTGCGATTGTCTACGATTTTCAACTGATTTGGCCCTTATTCCGTAAATAAGGCTGACATCCCACCAAATTCCTATGTATTCATATTATTGTTCAAAACCTAACTTAGGTAGATTTCATATGTTAAAATGCATATATTTAATTCTATTGCAATTTATTTCCAAAATCGAATCGTAGTCGATCATATAGTGTGCGGTGGGCTTAAGGTACAAGAATGCATAATTAAATTTATCAAAATTACCATATTTTTAACATTAATGTTAATTAATTATGCGAATATGGTAATTTTTATGTATTTTTATGATTTTTTCAGATTTTTTTGTCAATATGGACCTCCAATGTTCTCCCATTTGTGAAAGGAAGTTATTTTTTATGTATTTGTACAAATTACAACTTTAGTTTATGCAATTAATGCAAAATAATAAATCAATTTTTCTTATGTAATTCATTGTTTTAATCCTTTTGTTTTCCATTGTTTTGTAACTTGTTACACTTAGAAAAGTTATTTTCAACTTCAGTTCTGGTTTTAATTGTTTGAAACATTTGTGCAGTAAAAAGAAGCAACATAAACAAATACGAATCAGCCCTTTTTGATTGACATGTGATGTTTAAATGTTATGTAACGCCATAACCGCCAAAGGTATGTACGCAAATTTGGTATCAAACGATCAAAAGACTAAAGAAAAAATTCATGAAGTCGCAGATCGAGATCTTCAAAACTCTGAAAGTGATCGCAAAATTTGCGGAGTCCTTTTAGGGTTAAGTCTGCTAGTGAGCTTTCTTATACTTAGGGTAAAACGATTCAAATTTATTCTTCATAATGAACTGTGCTGACATTGCATGCCAGAGCTAAAGCAGGGTTGCTAGTTTGAATTTCAAATGCACATTTCAAGATTTAAAAAAAAAGATCTGAACAATACATTACACTTCGATCTGTCGTGGTACAGGACAGAAAGCTTCCAACAAGTCATTTCCTCTGTGATCATTTTCCAAAGACAATACATGTACATATAAAACTACCATTATCAAATGATATTTTGTCAAAGCTAAAGTGTTATTGATTCTCTGCCCTGCTGATTTCAGTTTGTTCTGTTATCCACCTTCAGGTTGATTATTATGGCATTGCTGGCACAGTGCATTGCTTGATGTTTGGAAAGTACATGAAGGTATTCAAAGAGGGCGGCATTTGGAAAATGACATCCAAAGTCCAAAGGTCAGTTTCTTTTCTGTCTATTCATGTTTAGAATCACTTAAACTGTTCCTGAGTTAATAATGCTTAGATATTTTCAGAAGACTTTTTTGTTTTACCGTTCCCATGGGAGTTTAATGAAAAATTATTGCTAAAAATAAAAATTAAAAAAAATTAATAAAATCTAAGCATTATCATTTTAAGACCAATATACCCCTTAACAGGCCAGGTTATTTTGGTTGTCTCTCAGCCAGAGATGGGTGTATTCTGCTGGGATTTCTGCCATGTAGGGACAAATTAAAAAAAAAAACTTGGCATGTAGATAGAGCATCTTATAATGAATGGGCCTATTAAGTTTTTTATCAATAATGCAAACAGTGTTTTGACTATCGCTGATAATTAATCATATACTGACAATTCTGCTTTGTGTTCAATACACATGGGGAAATGTGCAGTATCCATTTGTCAAAAATTTTATTGATTTGGTATCAAAGTTTGTGTAAGACTCTAGACTATAAAGTCATAAAAGGTTGGAGAGTTGATAAATTTCCTCTAAAGTGAACTTCGTATAAGTCAAATTAATTGGGACTGAAGGAAATACTTCCACTTACATGAAATGACTTATATGAAAGTCAAATTTTTATTAATGTATGAGCAGAAGATGATTTTGTCTTTGTCTAACTTTGTTTTCTCTTGTTTTAATGGATCAACATACCCTTTCCTCAGACACAATGAATTCGCTCAAATGAGAATTATCATCATAACACTTCATGAGCAAAATGTTCTTCACATGAAAGAATATTTCTGTGATGACTTCACTCAATGTTCTTAGAATAATTCAACCACATCATGGACATGTTTATACCTTTCCTTGTATGTGGCAAGCTATGTGTGTGTGTGTATGTATGGTACAGTGGAACCTTGTTATAACAAACTCCTTGGGACCGAGGAAATTACCTCTCTTTATATCGAAAACCTTGTTATATCAGGGCTAAAAAACAATAGAATACAAAGAAGTGGGACTGGCAAAATTACCTTGTTATATCGTGAGTTTGTTATAACAGTGTTCTTTATAACAAGGTTCCACTGTACAGTATATTATTATTGAAAACCAGCAGTCTTGCACCCTGGATCTGTGGGGAACTGACCCAATGAATGCCTACTCTGTATCACATAGAATGTTGGTGTTTGTACAAGCATGTAGTGGGCTTTTATGAGTGAATTAAACATGTTTATGTCTCACTGATTGTCCGATTAATTAATACACATTTTCCATTTGGGGACTAAAAAACCTCTTTGAATTAGCATGAATTCTACTTTAGCAAATATTTTTTTAATCATATTTTTTATCATGCATGATGTGTTTGTAGGGGCGCCAAGGTGGACTGGAAGGGATTCTTTCATACCCTACTCAATGTACCAAGCTGTGACCCCTCTGACCTCCCTCATCTTGGTGACCTAAGGAGACAGCTAGAGAAGCATGTTGACCCTTCCAAGAGAGCCGAGATCAATTTCCACATAGATGTTCTTTTGAGTGATACTACGTAATTTAGGTGCGACCCCTCTGACCTCCTTCGTCTTTATGACTAAGGAGACAGCTAGAGGAGCATGTTGGCCCCTCCAAGGTAGCCGATATCAGTTTCCACATGTATGATCATTTGAGTGATACCATGTAAGGGCTTGTATGTTCTGTTCTAATTTAGCTGTGATCCCTCTGACCTCCCTCATCTTGGTGACTTATAAGGAGACAGCTAGATGTTGATCCCTCCAAGATACATGTAGCTGAGATCAATTTCCACTGGATGTTCTTTTGAGTGATACTATGTTAGGCTTGTATGTTGTGTTCCAATGTAGCAAGTGAGTATATCAAGAACAAAAATTTTATCTGCTTTTACAAAGTCTGAATTTATATTGGGCATTGTCAAAAAGAGCTTGCAATTGCATCACACCTAAATATGTCGTAAGATTCATAAGGTTCATATACAACACATGATATTTAGATATTCCTATGTTGGAAAAAGCAAACTGGTCAAATTCAGTGTCAGTTTTCTATGTATGATAATCTTTGGAAGCCTATCTCTCCCTACCAAATAGACACCTAATTCATGCAGATACATTATTGGATTACTGATATGTTAAAAGTGCAGCCCTTTTACCAAATAATATGATGATCAACATTTACGTTTAAGTGTTTGTAAGAAAAAAATAGTTTTAACATCTTTGTTTAACATTGTTATTATTAATTAGTTAATGCATATTGCTGTACATGTCTTTCACCATTGCTGGGTGAATTTCATCCATAATGGTCAGGCACCCCATTGAATGCTAATTCATGAGAAATTGTTAACCTAAATGAAAAAAATAATATTACATATTCCTTATGGTTTTATGGGACAGTTGTTACAATAAGGCTTATATCCAAGTGTCTGTAATGAATTCACTGTACATTATTCATCCTATGTATTAGCAATACAGAGAGGAGAATAAAAGTATTATTTGTGTCATGTGTACTTGCAATAACCCATGTCATTTTGTACTGCAGCTTTCCAGATCAAGTTGCATATACATGTATATATGAAATTTTTAAATGATACAGTTTCTGCTTTCAAATTGTGTAAATGATTATTGTATGTTATTGCGAATGTGACTGGTAAATATTCCATACATTTGTTTGAAAAAATATGCTCATGACCGTGAAGTAATTCAGTGAAGGGTCAGTAGTGTTGGATTGAGATTCTAATGAGATTATTCTATACCTGAGCTGTGATCAGTTGTAGACCTATGCAATGCATGTGATTTTCCTCAGTACTCACTCTGAATATGAAGGTTTCCTAGTGATTTATAATTCCACCTTGTCTTCAAGTACAGTATCAGTTAAACTTAAACTTGAATTTTCAAAGAATTTCTTCTTCAAAGAAACATTTGTCCCTTGTGGTATCAGGTTATGTTTGGTTTATGTATTTTGAATGTTCTCTGCTATATAAGTGTGAAATTTATGAAAAATAACATTACTTCTAATTTATGTAGGAAAAAGAGGTAGGGGTGAAAGCATGACATCTCATAGTCACATGATCCGAGTTCCAAATCAGTTTTTCTGTAACATTTCCTTCTAGTAATCAAAGCAACTTGTTATGTTTATTACAGTGGAGTTTTTAAAAAACAAATACACTGGAAACTCGTTACCAAAAGCTCTGTTTTATAATGAGATTCCTGATGTAACAAGGTAATTTTGCTGGTCCCAGGTTTTTATGTTCTTTTGTTTTGTAATCTGATATAAGGTGATTCCTGATATAACAAGGTAATTTTCATGGTCCACAGGTCCACATCATAGTGAGTTTCCACAGTAATTCCTTCTTTGAAATACATGTTGATAGTCAATAGAGTTACAACAGTTTGATTGTACACCACCACATTTGAATTATCATTTTTGTTCTCAATACACATTTGATACATGTATTTATGTATATGAAATGGCAAACTTAGCTCTGTAGTTCAAATGTCAACAGTTTGCCTTTGTTTCCTTTATTGTGTGGGCAGTGTTTTTCTGTAATAGGCACTGCACCATTACTGTAATTACATTTTGGCTTTGAACTACAATGAATTTCATCTTTGTATATAACAGAAAGTTTGTCAGTAAAATATCAATATCAATATTCCATCTGTGCGTTTCATGTGCATTCATTTAGAGTCTTGGCAAATATAACATCTATGCATTTAAAAAAAATAAGTAGTATCTTGGTTTGATGTCCTCTTTAATAAACAAAGAGTTGTATAAGATGAACATCCCATAAATCATTAGTCTTGTTTCATCTCTTCTCTCTCTCTCACTCTCTCTCTCTTGAACAAGTTCCACAACTTGCACCAGAATTCAATGTTACATGTACCTTTTTATGTATTACAGTGTATAAGAATTCAAATATGACTTTCAATCTTATACATGTATTGTAAGTTGGAAAGACATTTACATACATGTACTAAATGTACACCACACATAACTAAGAAGCACACAACAAAATTCACTGTCAGTGGTCTATCAAAATAAGGCCTTGTTTATTGCATCTTCATTAATACAATAGTACACCAAACCAAAGTATGTACAAATGTATCTATTTACAAACAAAAGACATGAAAAAAAAAATAGACCAAACAAGCAAAATACAATTCTTATTACTTCACACTTGCACAATTCATGAACCTTCTTCACAGGCAAACCCTGTGTTTTGAAATAACTTCATACAACATATGGGATATTGTAATTTATAAAGTCCAATTCTGTTGTTTAACAATCAGTCTATAAAAACATGTTTAGTTGGCCTTGGGGACTTCATAATAATCAGGTTTGCCTGTATAGGTGGTTAACATTTCATTATCAATGCACCATTAACATACTCTAAAAATAACACAAAAATTAAAGGCATAACAAAGGCTCATACAAATGAAAACATTGTGTACAGAATCAATTACATGCAAAAAGCTTTAATACTAGAAGTAAAGTAGGCATATTTCACATATTGCATGAAATTTGTGAACACAACACACACTACCATAGATGGATGATTAAATTAATATCCAGATCATGAACTAAAGAACAGATACAATGCACACTCGATTACCCAAAATACAATCATAAATTTGGAATGTTCTCAGAACTAGGACAAGCAATTTTAATACCGTAGTTACTTTATGTCATAATACATGTAATGACATTTTGCACACAAGACAATGCTCATAAGAATTATTCACCAATACATGTACATGTATCTTATATACATGTACATCCACATTTTTATACATAAGGTACAAGCTGACACTAATATCTTTACGTTCACTGCCATGCAAAGTCGTTCATCTTTCTAACTTGTTCTCAAATCCAAGTTCAAGAAATCTCTGAGGACAAAAAATATAAATTATGGAGAAGCAGGTCGGCTTTTGATAAATTTTTAAATTCAAGAAAATCATTAATCATTGACAAACGGTGGCAAGCAGTTCAAGGAGAATCAGTACAGTGGAACCGCGTTATAACAAACTCCTTGGGACCAAAGAAATTACCTCTTTATATTGAAACCTTGTTATATCAGGACTAGAAAACAATAGAACACAAACAAGTGGGACCGGCAAAATTACCTTGTTATAACAAGAGTGTGTTATAACAGTGTTGTTTATAACGAGGTTCCACTGTATATGGTCTAGCACCATGCATGAAGTACGCTATAGGGCGATTCTGTGCAATGTGTCTCATACGACATGTCTTTATTCGTCATATCTCATCCAAAAATGAAGAAACCTTGAATAATGGTGCTCTCTAGTATCACTACCATTAGACATGGTCATATCAAGAGATTTTTGCAATCATGGATGAAATATATGGATAAATGCCATATGTCATACTGTTGTACGGAATTGCCCTGAAGCCTATTTCACAGCACCGAGTATTCAAACAATGTTGCATAGAATAGCATAGCTACAAATTTCAAGGTATGTAAATTTCAATGTAATGTAAATTCTTTTTAAATTTCAGCAAAATACTTTCTTGACAACCTAACTTGTTCAATAAACAAAGAAATCAGGAAAAAGAAAGTACACAGTTTAGTGTTTATCGGTTATCCATAGAAGTGGTCTGATGGAAAACATTTGTATTTAACACTTTAAAAGTGTAAACAAGATAAAATTCAGCACTTTACTCAAGTGCTCAATCTTTATTGTGCGTTGTGTGTTGGCATATATGCTTTGAAAATGTAAACAAAATAAAATTCAGCACTTTACTCAAGTGCTAAATCTTTAATGTGTGTTGGCATATAAGCTTTGAAAATGTATCAGTCCAAAGTGTGATGAATTCCACTTTTGCTGATGAACCTGATCCAAAGAGATTGGACCCGTAACACTGCTTAACACTCTACCAAGCACCATTCTATTCATTTATGCCATTTGAAAGCCTTGTAAATCAAAAGCTATAAAGCCACATCCTGATTCTGCAAACTTTAATATCAAATTTACAACTGGGGTGAATACTTCAGTCATGAAAAAATCCCAAATCTTCAGTTGGGACATAATACTCAAGATAACAAAATGTAATGTTGACATCTAATACATGTAGATACAAAAATTTGCTGTAGTGAGTACGGAAAGACTGGGATATCCAATTATGAATAACATGATTAAAGTACTCCAGATCTAGGAGAGAAGTTGATTAATACTGGGGGCTAGCCCCCTCCTGAGGACTGTAAGCCGTACTCCAGAGTTTGGTGGGGGATTTCCCAGCTCTTCTTTGTCGTATTGAATCAGATCTGTATGGGCTATGCTGATACTCTGTAAAACCTGCACAAAAATAAGGAAAATGTGAGAAAAGTAAGAAAATGGCTGGTGTAACACAAACAAACGTGATCCAATGACAAATATAAAATAAAAAACATCTGTGGATGATATCATCACAAAGGAAGGTGGTTGTTGCAACATTCAAAAGTCAAATAACCATAGGCTTCTTCATGATATACACATACATCAATTGACAATGAATAAGTTTTTGTCCATACATGGCACAAAATTCTATAGATGGAATTGCAGGCAAGTACATGTGCTTATTAATTGATGAACATTAAGATAACATTTACCATTGGCATAAAGATCTTTTGAAGACTTGATAAGAATTTTAGAGGATATGGCAATGATTTGTGACAGAAGGGTTGTACTACACATACTCTGACGACAATTGCTATAATATTTTGAGCAATATTCTCAATAACCAAATTGCTGACTTCATCCTTGGACCAAACACTATATCTAACCCTAACCCTAACCTAAAACTTAACCTAAATACCAACTGCAACCCTAACAATGAATATATTTGATTGAATATGGAGCAGAAGAACAGTCACCGGCGCAAATAAAAATTGATAAAATATACATTAAAGAGAAATACACATATCATGAGCAATTGGAACATAGTCAAGGATTTTAGACACACTCTGGCTATGCTTGCATAGCATCCATTCCTCTATCTCATAAAAATACAAAGGAGTATTGACAAAACATCATACTAATGAATCTAATGAGATTATACTTGCAGCAGCCTTAACAACATCACATTTGCAATGATGGTCCTCTTATCATTTATTCTTGATTGATTCTTTGTTACATTCTTACCAATTTATCTTATATGAACAGTCTCAAATTTTGCTTCCACTTTCTTCTGATTTTCCCCTTGCCAAATGTGACAAGCAATAAAACATGGGACACAGAAAATTTTGACAGATATTATTTCTTCCTTGAAAACTTTCCTTCAGTAAGATATTTATTTGTTAAGTTTGATAATGGTTCAGCTTCACCTCATGCATTTGCTACCAACTACAGGTAATCAGAATTGGTTATTAATACAAAATCCAAAAATCATCGCACACAGGAAAATTGTGCTCATAAAATATACTGTACATGTACCAGAGGAAAAATGACAAGCAGATGAAGACACAGGAAATGTTAACAATGAATTTTTAGAAAGCAGAATTGAAGTACCTAAATAGCAGATGGCTTAAACAACCATGCAACTTCCTGAGGTACATGTAATAAGACCCTATATATTTTCTTTTTCTACTCCAGTTTTAACTTTTTTTCATTCATTTAAACATCAACTGATTAATCAATCAAGTCTGATAACAAACTTCATGCACTCATCTATTTCATCAACAATTTTTTTTTCTATTGAGACAAACAGTTAAATACATGTATACCGTACAACCAAAAATGTTCTTGACATGAAACTTTCGCAAATTGTAAACGTCAGCCATTTTCACAGCAAGAAACTTCTGTAATTTGCAAAAATTTAGTGATGATTCATTGATTTCACATCATGAAACTTTCGTGAATCTGAACCACTTACAAAATTTGCGAACATTACATGCGTGCAAAGTTTCTGGTTTTACAGTACTGTTAATTCATGTACAATATTCTCAAACAACAAACAATGCTTTTACATATAAAAAGTAAAATTACATACAGGCACTTAATAATTCAAACTAGTAACAAGAAATCATCGTGGCTGGTAAAGGGCGTAAAGCGCACTGTGCCTCTCTGCTAAACGCAGACATGCACTATTGTGTTAAGCAGGAGATCCTTAGCATGAAAATACTTGTAACTTCAAAAATATATGCTTATTTGATATAAGACTACTAAAATTAGTTATTTAACATCCATTTTCAGATTTTTATTAGTAAACAAAGAGAGAAATCCCTGTCACGTTTAAAAAATGGTATAACATATATATATATATATATATATATATATATATATATATATATAAAGAGAGAGAGAGAGAGATAGAGAATCAAACCCTGAGAAGCGAGTTACCAGAAATATGCTATATTGCATGTGTGCGTGCTGACACCCTTCTGAACGTAATATGACGAAATATTCAGGATATATTCAAGTTTTATCTGAGTACTTTATTTGCTGAAATGAATTTATTTTTAAGAGAGCGATTCTGTCACCATCGTTCCATATGACAAAATATAAATACACGTACATCAACAAATTTAGAACTTCTCCAAAAGGCGTTAGATTTTACTGAGGTGCAGGCAGAAGTTGAAATACAATGGTATAAGGGAAATTCTTCATTTGAAAGTGAATATACAGTGGAAACTCACTATAACAGGAACCTTGGAACCATGAAAATTACCTTGTTATATCAGGAATCTCCTTATATCACGGTAAAACTAGATGAATTCTTGACTACGAACAGTCAAAATTTATGCCTCTGCCCTTGCCAAATCAGAAATATACTGCACATTCATATTGATTTGTTTCAAACTGTGCTCAAGTTATTGAAAGAACAGTCTTACAGGTATATAAACACCCTTTGTGACCTTTGAACCCATGACCCCCAAATCTAATCAAATCACTGTCACTCAATAGACCGCTTTTGTAATGTATACAAAGTTATGCACATATATTCTCTGAGCACCTAGTGACGAGCTATTCCATTAACCCTTTCAGGACAGGAATTATTTAAGGGCTAAATTGATCACATTTCATTCTTCAAATTGGCAACAATAATATTTTTCTTTTAGTGCTACATGGTTCTAATAAGGTGTAATGTCTATGAAAATAATACACATGGTTAGGAACTTTGTCGAAAAGTTGAAAAAGTTACCAATTTGGACAACAAACAATGATTTTGAATCTCTCAATGTGTTGCCAATTTAAGGATGTTCAATCTTATTCTCCTTTTTAAAATTCCTGGCATCAAACGCAATATGATCATGCAACAAAAATGGACACAGTATGTGCAGAAATTTTTGCTCTTTCTACTTATGTATCTGGTATATTTTTTAAAGCTCTGAATAAAAAGTTATTGAGCCAAACCACAAAATGTGGTCAATTGTCTTGAATGGGTTAACCTGCTTTTTATAAATGAGCCTCAATGCTTGGAATCCAGCTTGCATACATAATTTGGTGCTATGTCCGGCAAGCCTCCGGCAAGCTTTCAGGTTGTCAAGAACAACCTTTGTTTGAAAGGTATGTATAAAATTTGCATACATTACCGAAGCGGTCTATTATATACATGTGTGCCAAGTCTTGAGTTAATGTGAGAACCATCTATTTCCAGGTATATAATGACCTCTGTGACCTTTGATCTTTGACCTCGTGACCCCAAAATCAACTCGGGTCATCATCACTCCCATATGCATACATGAGCCAAGTTTGAAATTGATTCGCCAAATGGTTCTTAAGTTATCGGGAGAACAAGCCATTTTCATATGCAATGACCTCTGTGACCTTTGACCCCAAAATCAAATCAGACTATTGTCCCTCCCACATACATGAGCAAAGTCTGAAGTTGATACACCAAAATGGTTAAGTTATTGCGAGAACAAGCCATTTTCACATATATACAATGACCTCCATGACCTTTGACCTTGTGACCCCAAAATATAATTGGATCATTGTCCCTCCCATATGTATACATGAGCCAAGTTTGAAGTTGATCTGCCAAATGGTTCTTAAGTTATCGTGAGAAAGAAAACGGGACGAATGGACGGACAACCCGAAAACATGCCTCCGGCACCCAGCTTCGGTGGGCGGAGGCACAAAAACAAAAGAATATAAAGATCGGGGACCAGCAAAATTACCTTGTTATATCAGGAATCTCGTTATATCTGAGTTCTTTATAACAAGTTTCCACTGTATATGTTATGTAGAATGACGATAAGCAAGCAATGTTTGTTATATAAAATTAAGGGTATTTGCAATCTCATGCATAGCTTCTTCTTGAGCCGTCCCACTCGATTTCATTTAGGTTGCCTTTCATGTCAAGTGTGTACAGCTAAGACAATGCTAACATTTGGAACCCACTGGGAAAGTGAATGCAGGTGCTACACCATGCACGAAAGCATAATCAATGAACGTCACAAGATTGTATTTTAGCCGATAGGATACGCGATTTTCTAATACTAACGCCCCATTTCATGTAAAAACATATATATATATATATATACTGTATATGTAGTAAAAATGCAGCATACTATAGGAGGAAAAACATTAATTAATATACAAACAAACAAACATGGCTTTAGAGATTGTGTTTTATATGACAATCAATGAATGCATATTTTGATAAATGATGTATATGTTTGGGTAATATTACACGTATGTTGCATGAATAGAATAGAGGAGTGGAGAATGTGCACTGTAATGTGCAGAATCGCAATTGAATCCAGTGACCGAGGTAATAATGCTGTAAGCGCTTTGGTCGGGTACATTGTAACTGGTAATGCGCTATATAAGAAACAGCTATTATTATTATTATTATTATTATTGAATAAGTCTGAGAAAACTCTGAAACACAAAACAATTTACTTGATACCCACATAGGATGTCCATCCACCCATAGATCGCATACAAATTTAAATACCAGAACAGAGTAAACAGCATATATAATATCAGGGGGAAAATAACGCCTCTGTGAATGATTCTCCATTTCTACCTTTCTTTTCAATCCTCTCATTCAACACCATCCCCTTCTCTCTCCCTCTCTTTTTCTTTTATTGTATTCTCCGCAACATATTTTAAGCTCTGGCATTATAATGTAATTCTGAATTATTGCTGCCTCCCAGACAAACTGTAAATATACCTACCACTGCCTTAATTTATTTTTACACTGTTATCTAAAATGTTTATTCCTTTCCATAAATTCAGCATTTGCATACATTTATATTAGCATAAGCTGTTCAATTATATTCAGTCAAGTTAAAGCTATAACTGATGCTATTGAATTATTTTTCATTTTTCTAATCAAATTATTATTTTTATTAGATTTGATTATTCTAACTGAATCTAGTACCCTTAATAAATTAGTAAAAATAAGTTTTACATCAAGATCTTTATAACCGAATTATAATGGCTGGCTGCAGTGAAGAAGAGCCCGAGAAAAGCAGAGGAGAAATAGCTGACACAAAAGGATAAAGCCCGGTTTATTTTTCCTTTAATACTTTGAAAGAAGAAGATACATGGAACCTTTGCTTGAATGCCTTCTTGCTAATACTTTTGTAATATCTATTTTAGTCTGTGTAATTTGCAGATTACTGAATAAATATTCAGCGCAGGTTCACGATGAGTGTTATTATTTATTTCTACTTTTCACCAACTACACATAGGTCCGCTATTGAAGGAAAGGAAGCAGGATGAAATGAAACCTGATTATGAATAAACACAGGTAAACTTGCATGCACATTAATTTTTTTATTTTTTTTTTGTGAATGGGAATCTAATATGCAAAAACATGGGATGCATGAACAAAAATTTTAAAATTTCAATGGACCTTTTGGTGAATTATTCTGTGGAGACCCCCATTGTGATGGTGAAGACTTAGACCTATCCGCTGGATGACTACCCCGAGTTTTTCGGGGCAAATATGGATTAGTAAAATCTGAAGATAGAAAAAAGGAGAGGAGAGAGAGAGAGAGAGAGACATGAGAAACGATCAAATAAAGAGGTGAAAGACATTTGCCAAAAATGCTTTGGCACCTGGAATCCTCCATAAAAAAAAAATCATATTTATAGCTGGATGAGATAGACTGAAACAGTACCTAAATAATAGCAAAAATAATGATGTATGAGAGCAAAGTTGAGAAATAAGACAATGTATCTTCACATGGAACTAATAGAAAATGAACTTTATAATCCACTACTGACCCAAAACAAAAAGCCAATAATTAGCGAAATGTTCAATGTAGCATGCACCTTCCATTATTTTTCTTCTCTACATCAAGAATCAACTTTCCCTTATTTTTGGATGGATTGTACTCTCTACTCCAACTAACATTTGCTGTTCAAAATTATTTTATTCAAGTCGATTTTTCATAGCCCTTACACGGACGTGTTTGATGTTTCATGATAATGCACAATTCTAATGCTAAGTTATGACAAATCAAAGGGAAAATCCATCCTGAAAATAAGTTGGGTTGTTGCTTAGGTTGCCCAAAATGACTTCTGGTGGCAATTTACAGTGAATAGTACGATGGGGGGGGGGGGGGGGGGGGGGGGGGGGGGTGTTGAGTGTCCAGACACTTGAAAAAAATAAAGCTGAAACATTTGCTGATGAATTTCAGAAAAAATATGCATCAAGAAGAAATAACCATTGTGAATATTTGTCATCTATAATATTTTCCGACATAAGTTTTAAAAGATTCCCCAAATATAGCATGCAAACTTGTTAAAATTACCGTTTGAAATCATCTGTCCAGATACCCAACCTGCCTGGAAACAAGACATGTGGGTATACAAAAGTCACATTAATTCATAAAAGTGACATTTTTAGCTCCTACCCTGACAACAAAGGAAGGACTTTTCGGTGGTCAAGGGCAGTCGGAGCAATTGTTAATTTTGAGCCCAGTTTTTTTCTTACCTGGAGACTGTTCAAAGTAAGGAGGTGGAGCTGGTGAGCGATGTAATGGGCTATGAAGGAATGCTCCTGATCCAGAGCTTGCCACGTAATATCGAGGTGCTAACAACATGTGGTAACCTGAAGGGTATGAAAGGAAACATATATACATGTACTAATGACAGAATAGTCTCAAATTCTGGTATGAAAACATGAAAACTACATTTTGCAGAAACTGACTTGTCATACTGTTTACCAAGAAATATATGAGATGTTTGTACAAGCAAAACGAAGACAAATTTACAATTTGCTGAAAAATTGCTTATACAGTACATCTACAGAAAACCATCATCAAATATATACACTTACTGCATAATTCATTGCCCTGACTTCTCTTTGTACTTGACTACTCAACTATTACCCATTGTCCAAATATATGATTCATTTATCTGATGATGTTGTTCCATGTTTATATGTATCACCTTTGGCTGAGAGCAAAAAAAGCATTGACTAAATTTCAAGGGATGTGAAGAAAAGTTCAAAATCACTGTTTGGAACATGCCAAATGGCAATTTTTAACCTTTCGACATATCGTATCTTAATATATGTTCATTTAAGATATGTGACTGTTTATTAGAAAAATACTAGTGTTGCCAATTTGAAGAAGAAAAGCTGCTCAAATTAGTACGAGAATGGAGCAGAATGCCTGCCATGAACTTACACATAAGAACCACTGCTGCTACTATCAGAATAAAGAAAAGGAAAAAGAGCCACGTCTGATAGTGTTGAAGAAACAGGTGAAGGACGGTGGACCAACCCGTCACTGGGACTTCTTCTGTGTGTCACAAAATGAAACATGAAAGATAAAAAATACAGTGGAAACTTGTTACAAAGAGCTCCAATAAAACAAGATTCCTGATATATCAAGCTAATTTTTCTGGCCTGTGGTCTTTACGTTCTTTTGTTTTTTTTACCCTTATATAAGGAGATTCCTGATAAAACAAGGTAATTTTCATGGTCCTGAGGTCCTCGTTATAGTCGGTTTCCACTGTACCAAATAAAATGACTTAAAAATGTCTGTACCAACTTCCGAGCCTCCTTGTAAAGATTTTTTGTGTTCAAAGGAGGTAAGGGCTGCAGCTATATTTGGAAACCATGGACCAGAACTTGCAAGTAAAAACAATTGAACACTTGATGTTGTAGCTAAATAACTCAAAATGAAGAGAAAACAAACAAACAAATAAAAAAACACAAAACATTATAAATAAAAAAACTTATAAATAAAAATTTTCCACAAAATCATAATTAACAAGCATATAACGAGAACAATAGAAAGTTCACATTCCTTTGCATTCGGCAGTAGTGATTTCCTTCTTAATGACTTGTATCAATAATGGTGGGGGTGGGAAGATTCCTGACATGTATGTATGTGCACCTCAGATGCAACTGGAAATAGCACTGCAAATCTTTGGTTTAGGTCTAGATGGAATACTTGATCATTTTCCAGAACAATCCGAACCAAAAGTCTCATCAATGTAATATCTTCAAGACAAATGGTCATATCTTAATGACAACATCTTACAACCCAATTATTCTACACATACTTCTCAAATTTTCGACACCTAAGTAGACGATGCGAGGCTGGAATCTAAAATTGCTAACAGTGGGCCTACAATCAAATCTGCCTGTTGTGGTTTTATCAACATGTACTGATAAGTGTAGATAGCAAATTGGCAATGCTTGAATGTTTTATTCTACCTGAATCGCACAATTATGTGAGTGTGAAGAAATGGGGCATGAGGCCACTTAGCTTGTATGACACATGCTCTGGCAACAACTGCTCTGCAGTCAATCTCCTACACTAACCAAATTCCAAACTTAACCCTTGGAAAAACACTATTCCTAACCCAACCCTAAACCAAACTTAAACCTCAATGGCTAGGGTAATGGCAACCCTAGCCCTACATCTTTTAACAAAATAATTTCTGGAGCAATTATCACTAGAGCACATGTCGCAGCACCATTTATCTCACCTGATGTGGCAGTCACATGTTTGACAGGAACGAGGTTGATCTTGATAGGAACCAGAGTACGCTGCCCTGTCACCGTATTGGACAGTTCCACCATGGCATGCAAGATAGCAGGACCGTACTGAGAGATGGAAGATTCCACTAGAGCCACAGGGAACTTCTTGATGGTTCTACCCATAAAGGTTGGCTTGCCCAGGGCAATGACATCAGTGTCGTTTGTAGAGGCCTGATAAGGGTATGAAGAAATGACAGAAATACTCAATACTGCTTTGAATTTTCCTTTCACCTTGTTGAGGTAATAGAGGTTCATCACAAAGGAATCATTCAAAGAGAGAAAATACTTATTGGAAGAATAATAATAGTAATAGTAATAACAATAATAATAATACACATTTACACAATGCATAATGCTACATTTCTATGCACCATGGTACTCTCTTCTGTTTTAATGGTCAAAGATAGAATAAAAGGTTATATCTGATTTTATGAGAACCAGTTTTAATAAGTTTTGTTTTTCAATGTTTTTCTTGATTCAGATGGTCTATGGGATTAAGTATTGTAAGTCACGAAGCCATTTTGAATTTTCAGGAGAGAAGCCTTTTATCATTTAGATACTTCACTACTGATGTGCTGTACTGAACAATTGAATTCCAATGCTTAGAATATACAACTGTTGAATGTTTAGTTCTACCTGTAAGTTATCCATAACCGCTGGGATGCCCTCCACCGAGATGTCCTCTCTACGGGTGGCTAGGGTCAGGGTGATCCCTGACTGTGGGCCGGAGTAGGCGGGGAGGAACTTGAAGGAGAGCGGCTCCGAGATGACCTGACGCTGACCCGGGATGCTGAGCAGACGAGCGATCAGTGATAGGTCGGTGTCCATAGTGCTGAGGAAGGTAGGGGTGTGTCTAGTCTTCAGCTGACTGATAGAGCAGTAATACAAACCTGAAAGAGAACGAAAGCAAATGAGTTGAACTTGCCAATTTTTTTATTACATTTTTTCGACATTATTTGATACTAAATGATGAATACATTCTGTCTTTCAAAGTTATCAAAATATTCAGATTTCTCCTTAAAACTAAAAAAAAAAAAAACTTTTTTATTTATACAATAAAGAGACAGAATATTTCCATCTTTGCAGTGAATTTTTAATACACGAACATACATGTACTTGATACTAAAAGATGAAAACATTCTGTCTCTCTCTCAAACTTATGAAAATATAAAGATTACTCCATAAAACAAAACAAAAAAAATACTTTTGATGAAGTTGGGTCCTTCTTCCTTTCATGCATTCACCTGTATTCATGATATAACCTGACAAAAGAAGAATCAATCAGTCACACTCATTACCTTGGCTTGCATCAAAGCCTGCAGAGACTTGGAAGAGCTCAGAGGGGGTCACTGGGGAGTTCTTATCTGCAAACTGTAGGGTGCATTGGAAGGGCGGGGTGACCGATTCAAAGATCCAGGCGTGCTTCTCAAAGGAACAGTTTTCACCTGCTTATCGGAAAAAGGGTAGTGAAGAGACAGACTCTTTAAAAATAAAATATAGGTTTTCAAATCCACTTTAACAAATTTTTCATTCCCTTTATATTACCGTGTACTTCAAATTAGTCCCAATAATCATGGAACGGGCAAACACTGAAGTTAATTTTGTCATATGTCATTCAAGTTGGACAATTTCAACATTTGGAAGTTTTAAGCCGAATAAATACTGTTTAGTTTGTTCAACAAGGACTTTGCCTCTTCTCTACTCCACATCTGTAAGACAATCACACATTAGCAAAAATCAACTTTCTACAATGTATGCACTCTTTTAAAATAATTTTAAAAAAGTGACTTTGACCTACATATATATGCTTCTCATCGATATTTTACTTTTGTTTCCAAATCATAAAATTTTTAAACAAATGCTGTAACTCTCCACTCACCTTGGATACTGGAAACACCATTTAGTTTGACAGGAATGCGGATACTGCCCTTTGTAGGTACAGTTGATAGAGTAGTAACATCATTACCTTCTAGAGTGATTCTAAGAATAGCGCCCACAGATACCTTGGAGAAAAATAATTCAACATTTCATTATCAGTGCTTACTGGGATCATTTCTTTTTAATAAACTTAATTTGCCTTAGTTATGAATCAAAATAGAAAATCAAATCAAAGGATAACTTCAAGATACTATATTATATATTATATACCTTACCTCAGCTTCAAGGTAAATAATGAGGAAAAGTTAGCAAATTAGTAGGTTATAAAAATCATCTGGAATAAATTATAAATTATAATCATCTATATGAAATATTTATTTAAAGTCTGTCATATCCTGAAACCCAATGAATTAATTCTTTTCAGGTGTGCATTAAGTTTTTTCCCCCCTACAGATTCAGACTCTGTTCTAGAAATATAACTTCCACCTAGAGTTCTAGAATATCAATTCATTCTGAAACATTTCAACTTTATTTTTAAACTTCGCTTTTTAAAAGTATTTCACTGAAGAACAAATAGAATTTAATCACATTAATTTTTTTTCAAGAAATCTGTAACATAATGGTCAAATGTAAGCATGATATACCTGAGCTGTAGTGGCTAGGTTGGGGGTTAGCTGCTGGGTCAAAGTCACAGTACCAGGGGTCAATGCCATGGCAACACCACTCGACCTATGAACTTTAAGAATGCTGCTTTCCGACGAGCTCCATGACCCACTTTGACCTAATTGAAAATAATAATGGTATTCATTGTACTAACATCCTCTTTGTTGCCTGTATTCAGAATTGGACCTCAATCAATAATGTTTTACAATTTCATGATAAGACAATGTTATCCACGAACAAAAGCATAATATACAAGATTTTTTTTTTAAAGAGTGAGAGAAAAAAAGGTAAAAAGGAAAATAATATACAAGGACTGCAGTCACAAAACAGCATGTCATTAGATGAATAATAAACAATACAATAAAATTCATTTATTAAGCTCCTTTTGAAAATACCAAACCATTTAACAGAAAAAAAAAAAGAATACGGTATGGTACGAATAAAAAACTTTTGTGATACACAAAATACAAGGCTAATGAGAATAATCAATCCTGATAAAAAAATCTCCCAATTACAGCATAATTAAACATATTTCACACAGTCAACTTCAGATTCACACTGTCCCAACCACATGTCCTTGGTTCGGCTATACCACAACAGTATTCTTCAAAAAGCTGCATCTCTTCACTTATAGAACCTCACATGGTAACACCTACCCTCAGTAGACAATAGAGGTGACCTCAGACATATGATATCACCCACAACCAGGCCTTGATCGGGCTGTACCACACTGCCTACAGGGATACCAACGTAATCATCGATCCAGGGACTCTCACTGTCCCACACCTACATAGAACAAATGTGGATAATGATGAATGACTAACATTGAGTTAACTACACAGGAGAGTGAAGCGTTTTAAGGTTGCAAATTAATATATGTGGGGAGGCTTTTCTCAATAAGAAATAATAGGATTTCATCAAGAGGTGAAATCTTAATCAAAAAGTTACCATGGTTATGCATTTCATCGGTATTTCAGCAAAAGTATATGCAAGGCTAAACTAAATTTATGATTACATTTTGACTCTCACTTATGTTCCCATGTACAATGGAGGAGTCACTTTATCCATGAAGAGGTTGACATTAGGCACTCCATTAATCGGTAGACTAACTCTAAGCACTTAGGCGGGATTTAAACCTGGCATAAACTTAAGCGGCTATCAAGAATACAGGCCGACATTTACAGTGTGCCATCAATTTAGTTAACTCTCCAAGGCTGAGCCCTTAAACCAACCAAATTAATATTTCATACATAAAATCCACACAGAATGTAATGAGTATAAAGGGAGGTTGAATGTTTACCTTGAGAATAGTAGTTCCCATATGTGCTGATCTACCAATCAATGTACTATTATCGGGCCCAGACTGCAACTGAAGACGGTCAAATCTGTGAATAACGAGCAATAATAGTTGAAGTTGACTATTGCAAAACATTAAAAATCATGTTTTTGTATACAGGGGTACACAATCCTCGTCAATATACTCTGAGACTGATTTCTATTGAGGTGTATCCTATATACTTAGTGAACTTTTTTACTTACTGGACAAGATTTATATGCAATGAAGTTGGAACGTTGAACTCCAACTAAATGAAAGAATGTTGAAGTCAGTGAATGTGAAAATAAGAATTTGCTAGTTTCACACCAAAATATAGTAAAATTAAAAAAAATTTCATATCTAATATTTGATTTTCTGCCAAATTTGGAGTGAAAACTGATCGCAGAATGTGCAGTGGACCTAAAGGACTTACCTGTGCAGCCTGTAGTCCAATCTCACATTGGTGGCATCAAACCTCTCACCAATGTTGTCGTAGAAACGAACAACAAATGAAGGTGACACACCGATGGGAAAGACTTGCAGAGTCTTGTCATAGGTGGTGAGACCAGTTGTGGAATGCACTGCTATGTAGGAAACAGGTTTGATCTACATGGAAAAAGAAAATCAAATGTTGAAAACCCTATAACATTAACAATAACATCAATACTATCAGCAGCAACAACAATGATTTTAATACCAAATTAACAAATTTAACTTTTACAATTGCCCTATTTGTTTTCCAGACCAAATATACAGTCCACCCGTTAAAAACTTTTGAAAATACAAATCCTTCTTCTTTTTCATTAGATTTCCTTAAACATTCACTGGATGGTTTCTTTTCATTTTCCTGCTTTTATCTGAACCAACTTGAAGTTAGGCTTGATGTACCCTTTAAAACAGGTAGTTTACTTTCATCAACACATCCATTGTAATGAACAGAAACATACATTCTATTGAATCATATTTCTACAATCATACCACTAAAGATGTCAGTATGACATCTTTCTCCTCAGATTTCTTGCTCTCATTGACTACATATTATAAACTCTTGATCATTCAAAATGAAGTAAGAAAAGACTTGTCTCTCCAACAACACTAAACCTTTACACTACATTTATACAGACACCAAAATTCTATATTTTCACTATTCTTTAAAGCAAGAGAAAAAGGGTGAATAGCGCTCTCACCGAGACATGAACGACAGTTGTCTGGTTCACTCCAAAGCTCTCAAAGGCAGTGACCTCTACTGACGCCTGACCTCCCTTGGGCCCCGCCCTGACCACACCCATCTGGTTCACGGTCAGGAAATCATCCCAAGAGGTGGTCAAGATGCGGTAAGACATCCTGGCTGACCCATCCCTGAAAATACAAATATGAGGTGACTGATGGTATGATCATTACTGAATGAAGGTACTCATCAAAGAGAGGTGACCGATTGTTAATTATAACTGAATAAAGGTACTCATCAAAGTGAAATGACCAATGAGGTGACTGATGGTATGATTAGAAGTGAATGAAGGTACTAATTAAAATGAATTTCCAACCTGACTTTTGGCTCAACAAAAAACAACCACTAGATAGTATTAAAACCCTCTGGTCTTTGACCCTCTAGGAGGATCAAGGACCAAACTTGTAAAGGATCCAAGGGGACAACATAAAAAAAAACTTCTTACCTGTTTGTTTTGATTGGTGCCTGTGTGTTGGGTGTCATTAGAAGTCTGCTATGACAGGGACAGTTAGGCTGCATCAACTCTAGTCTCTCAAATACCTACACAAAGATTGAAATCAACAATTTATGAATACACTATTAAGGATTATGGGCTAATGTTGCAATTTTCAATTCAAGTCAATCTGAAAGGAGAGTAAATGCCTTGACAAGACACAAAATCTCTTATCAATTACATTCATTCATTTTGAACTCGTTATTAAATAAAAGATTTGGCACTCCCATTGAATATTAATGTGTTAATCAACAAGGGTGATTTAAAGATGGAGCACAATGACAAATACCTCTCACAAGATCAAAGCAAAATATGCTCAAAATTTCTGCCTCAACTAATTTCAACATGATTCTCCTTTATTTATTGCATTTTCTCAAAAATTAAGAGAAGAAACATAAGCGTTGAAATTTCCATTTTGAATTAACTTATGTTTGAGAAACATACCAGTGTCCTCATAATCTAAGACTTTATTGTCTGATGTTCCAATCCCATCCCATCCAGGAATCTGTAGAGTGCCAATATCTAGTTGCCCAATCAAAGGTGCTGGTGACTTTGAACAAAGAATACTTTTTATTATGCAGTCCATTATTTATTAGCAAAGCAATGTTCCATAATAATTCCAAACCTCCTAAATTATTTAGCACTACCCGTGATCAACCGACCTGGATCTGGATCTCATCCATGAGAGTCTGGTCCCTGTAGATCTGCCTATGTCCCGGCTGAGTCAGGGATACCTGTAGTCTCAGAGACGCTTCACCAGGGTTCAACGTTCTCACTCGCATGGCAATGTTGTGCTCTGCTCTGCTGTATATCCCATCCTAAACAACAGAAACATGAAAGATGATGGTAATAATATACTTAAGAATTATATCTAACTTAAAGGAAACCAATCACCAAACAGAATGAAATTATTTATGTACAGCTAGTATGTATAAAACCAACCTCCAAATACTTCATCTGGCATTCTACAGATGAACGGTTAAGAAGTATTAGGGAAATAAAGGATAACATATTAACCCTACAAACGGTACCCAAGTCAGATTTGGGTTTTGTGCACGCCTCTTTTTTTATGTGATTGCATACAGGTGCATTGAGAAGTCTGTTCACAAAACCACATAAAACACATAAACCAAAAGGATTTTTTTTTTCATTTACATAAATCACTTCTTGAGAGAATATGGAATACCCGATTGAAAGTGTGAAAAAATAAAAAATTGCTCACCTCTGCAAACACTGGTTCCACTTCAATTACATCATTGTTGCTCACACTCCACTCAAATAGAAGGCCATCGATGGCATCCCCAAATGTAAACGGAGTCTCAGATTCCCCGAGCCCCATGGCATACACAGGCATGATGGTGTCTGACTCAAGGCGATGGAGAGGGGCATGGATACGTATGCCGTTCAGCTCAATCACATAGACATCAATGATATCCTGGACAGGAATGATAGTCAAGTTTATTTTTCAGAAGGAAAATCTATTTTTCTTGCTTTTAATTCATAAAAATTGAAAGAGGTATGGTGTGTTGTTCAAAAAAAAAAATTATAACAAAAATAAATAACTACATGAAGGAAATCAGATCTATTCCTAAAGAATACACCAGATTATAATTTTAGTATTTTACTCCTGAATATCATACGAAACTTTGCTTTATATATTTTGCTCAAAATACAAACCATCAAATATTTTCTGTTCACACTCTGAACAACCTTTGTAAAATTCAAATGTAACAACTTCAGAGTAAAGTTGCTTATGTAAAGATGCATCAAATTGCAAAACTGCACAAGATCTAATGCCAAACAATATGCAGGAGTAATGCACTATCAACAATTATCTTGAATCATGGAAAGATCAAGCATAAGAGGTTTGTGTACAACATTCCTGAAGGTGCCCCGACATATACTCAGGTGATAATCATCAAAGATGTAGGGTTAGGGTTACAATTGGGTTTTAAATTAGGTTCAGGCTTCAGGTTAAGGTTAGGTATAGTGTTGACCTTATTTGAGTTTTAGTCTGGTTCATGTCTGGCTTGGCTCTTAATCTTCAGTCAGGCAAGCTTGAGACCGGTTTTGGTTCCAAGCTACATCCCTATGTAGGATACTGAACGCGAAGCAAATGTCATGGGAGCACGTGTCCACCAACCTTCATGAGGTATTTCTTCTCAGACACTGGACCACTTACCTCTGAATAAACCACATTGGAGCCAGTCTCCTGGTCATAACCCACTGCTCTGCCCGTAACCCTGGTATGACCAAGGTTTAAAGCATGCAGGATACCACTGCTGTTAATCTTGGCAATGGTGGAGCTCTGCACCACATACTCTATCTGGCTCTGGGGCTGTGGTCCTCCACTACTTCTCACCTTTGATAATGAACCAAAGAAATTCAAAGTAATAATAAATCTGGATTAAAGAGTGCTTTATATGAAATATAGTCTCTAAGCACTCTACAGATATCATCACCGCAGTCATTGGAATCATGCACACACACAATATGTGCACCATCTCCACTCCCTGGGGAGTATCCCTACCATATGGCCACAGTGAGGGCATACGGCAGTTACTATCACAATGGCTTCTGTCATCCTACCAGGGCCCTGTTTCATAAAACTTGTAATCAATAACAACTGTCTCATTTCTATGACAAATTCGCTCTCAGCCAATCAGACTCAAGGTTTTCAGTAGCTTATAACAATTATTATAACTTGTTATTGATAACAAGTTTTATAAAGAGGGGCCCAGATCCCCATTTCTCTCCTGGATATGGAGAGGCAGATGTAGATTTATGTCTTGCCAAAGCACATTAGTACCATGCTAAGACTCAACGTACAATCGTCACATCTCCCATCAAGTGTTAAAACAGCTCGACTATGACCTCTATTATTAAAGGTTAAAACTGACATGGCATGTAGCATTTAACATCTTTAGCAACATCACATGCTTATCTTTAAGGTTCCTCATATATTGACTGAATCTCTGAAAGTGTTCTTAAAAACAGAAGGGGGCAAACACTGACATATCAATGCAAACTTGCTTACGAAAATGAAGACATCCTAAAAAAAAAAAAATATGACAGAACATTGGTTGGGAACCCACTTTGACATAAATGACAGAAAATATGACTGAACTAGGCAAGAAATCCATAAATGGTTCTTTTCACATTCACGGAACTGTATTAATACAAGTTTCAAATTGATAATTCAGCTGATTTCAAACTCTGGTCAAATAAAATTATATTCACATTACATCGTGGTTTTCTAGTTTGGGAGACACTTACTTGGAATAATGATGTGACAATGAGGGTGATGTTCCTGGGTGTCAACTTGAGAGGTGGAAACACCTAAAAAATAAGAAAACAAAGGTAGTAAGTATCATTTCAGAGTGACTGATGAACAACTGAAAGGGTAAATGTACTGTTATTACATCCTTGGTATTAAACATTATCCCAATACTGGACATGATTTACTACCTTACTCTTAATCTACCTTGCAGTTCCTTGGACAGCTAAAAAGTATATGGGATATGTCACTACCTCGGCCATAGTACATTTAACTCACTGCCCCATCCCAGTTGCATAAATTTTGAGCCATTGAGAGTTCTTTCATGAATAAGAACAATTTAATCAAAAGTAAGCATTGAAGTTTCTAAATTGGGAACACAGAGTGTAATTTAAAATCATTATTTTTGTGTACAGATTGGCAATTCTGAGGTGCATTTGTAATTTTTGTTCTCAATAGTTATTTGATATACATTTTCATTCATCTTAAGCAATGTAAGAGGGAACGATGAAAATCGGTGCCAATTTGAGGAAGCAAAGCTGACTCGTTTCAACCTTTTAAAAATTCTGAAATGCTATCATCTAAGTATGTGTGGTAATGAGGCAAGGTGTAGTTCCTGAATATAATCTGAGTTTGCTAGATACAGTATGACCACTCTTCGACATGGCTGTGAAGGTAAGGGTGGTAAAACCAATACTAGCTCCATGAACTGTGTACTAAGCTGTGTACGGTACATGTTACAAAACAGTGGGCTATTGTGAATAGGAGGGCCCAAAGTTGTATAAATTTTGAGAAATTAATACATCTAAAGCCCTGTGGTTATGACAAGAGGGTGTGGTTCTAACCTGAATATCTCTGAGTTTACTAGATACAGTATGCCCACTCTTAGACATGGCTGTGAAGGCAAGGGTGGTAAAACCAATACTAGCTCCATGAACTGTGTACTAAGCTGTGTACGGTACATGTTACAAAACAGTGGGCTATTGTGAATAGGAGGGCCCAAAGTTGTATAAATTTTGAGAAATTAATACATCTAAAGCCCTGTGGTTATGACAAGAGGGTGTGGTTCTAACCTGAATATCTCTGAGTTTACTAGATACAGTATGCCCACTCTTAGACATGGCTGTGAAGGCAAGGGTGGTAAAACCAATACTAGCTCCATGTACTGTGTAGTAAGCTGTGTGCTGATCCCTACCAGAGCTCTCCATGTCAGGCCTGTATGAAAGAGATATACACTTTGACATAGGGATACATTCTCAAGATATCCTTACTCACAAAAGTTTAAAATTGGCTGACAGGATAGAAGAGATTGATACTAAAATTTGAGGAAATAGTTGAACACCACAGAACAGTATATGAATATGGGTTCTTACATTAAAATGTACAATATTATAAAATCAAATTCCAGAACTTTCCCAAAATGTCATGTCTTCAGAAGCATTAACCAGCATGCAGTGCACTGTACCTTCCATCATCCCTAAGCCATATTTTGGAAAAAGCTGCAAGCTAGATGGTAGAAATATCTGTGAATGAATCAAATTTTGCTTTATTTTGTTGCCATACAATTTGAACAATATCATTCAACTTCTAAAACTTCTGTATCAATGAATATCAAGTAATTGGATCTCCTGCATCAATCAAAATTATGAAATGAAAATTTCTACAGTATCAAATCAAAATTTTTTAAACAAAACTTCTGTGCCAGCCATGAAAATACCTGAGTGTGATGATGTTGGAGCCAGGCACAGGTTCAAGTCTCATGAGAGGGAAGTATGACACAGAAAGGGGCTGGTCTGTGGAGTCTAGGACCTGGACAGCAGCACGGATCTCATGATCCACTTGCACCTAGCAAAGAAACAAAAACATACTGTCATATTTTTGATGATGCTCATCTAATACTAAATCCACAAATTGCTTAAGGCAGATATCAATACATGCATGTATAGTCTTTGCTCCCTCTCTCTCTTACTGTTCCTCTCATTTTGTCAGTCTCTCTTTCTACTTGTTTTCATAATGACATAGTTCTTTGACATTCCTTCAGTAAAATCATTTCAGTCTCTTCAATGGGCATGCAAAGTTAAGTAAAGACAAACCATGAGCACTAAAAAATTACCTCCACTTTTTTTTAAACTATGAATCTCCCTTTTTTGCTCTAACTTTGGTATGAAGGTCCAGCTCCTTATAATACTTTTGCCATAGTGTTTCTGTTATCACTTTCATGTAAGTGTTGACACTCCCTTATAACTGTTTACTCTGATTACCTTGTCAACGACCTTGAGGTCAATGGTATGTACACCAGCCATGTGTATCTGGGCTGTGGCATGTTGGTTGGTGGCAATACACAGGTCATAGGCAGTGATGATCAGGGTGCCGTCTCGTAGTGGGACAACCTGAATAGTATCAAAGCAAGTGGAGGAAAAAAATGATAAGTTGTAAACTGAATTCAGCTTTTGATTGTTCCTCATAGGTACAGATGATATGAAGGAAAGAGATAAAAGACAGTCATACATAAAGATACAGAAGAAAGCAGACGAGAAGTAATTGCAACCATGTTTTTGTGATTCCTATTTGTACAAAACCCTGTTCTAGGATTAATGTTGCATCATTTCATGTTTGAAACAATTTCACATTTGTAATCATGTTCTAATTGGTCATGACTGAACCAAAACAACTCAGAAGAAATTCCTATAAATTTGTCAGACTCGCATGACAGTTGGTATTTCTTACCTCAATCTGATTCTTCTTCTCGTCATATCTCATCTCTGCCAGGCCAGCGATGTTGGGACGGATCAGGAAGTGGCCAGAACCTCCTTGAAGATTTAATGACGCCTGAGAGATTCAATTCAATTCAATTTAATTAAATTAAATTCAATCCAATTCAATTCTTCACTTCAATTCTACAAAATCAATTCATTTCAATTTAAATCATTCAATTCAAATCAGTTCAAATCAATTCAATTCAATACAAATGGGCGTTGTGGCGTGCGCCTGTAATCCAGCTAACAGTGGAAGTTATAAACTGATTCAGCGGACCCAGGTTCGAAACTGAGTCATGTCTTTCGGATGGTGACGTTAAAGGTCCGTCGCCAGACGTAAATAATCATATCTGATTGATACACGTCTGTAAAAACCTAATTACACACACATACACACACACACACACACACACAAATCAATTCCATTCAATTCAATTTAAATCAATTCCATTCAACTCAAATCAATTAATTTCATTTCAATTCAATTCAATGGTTTTATTCATATTTTCATTGCAACAAGTGTTGCAGTATTGTGAAAATATTTTCAGAGTAAAAATACTTATCTCGAAAAACTGAAGTTTCATCTTAGTAACTAAAATCTGTTTTGATGGAGTTGCACCCTTTTCCCTCTCATGTATTCAATTTTAACATTTCTAGAACTTTGTCTATTTATGCTTACTTTATTTGAAGGATGGTTGAAGAGAGAGAGCCTGTTTGGATCTATGCTGGCTTCCATCACCAAACCTAGCTCAAGGGATGCACTTACACCAGGTACCTGGCTCTGTAAAAATAATTCAGTTCAATTCAATTAATGTTTTATAATGATTACCCAAAATGTGAAACTAGCACAGGCAGTGATTTTAATTGAACAAATTTAGGTAAGTTAGAGGATTAAAAAACAATAAAAAAATAAAAATTCAATAACAAAAATATATTGAAAAATTATAAATAAACGGTGAGCCGACATTTGCTCTGTCAACATTTATTCTGGTCGAAATTTCATCAGACACAAGCTTATGGCTTTGTGTGTGATTGGGATTTAAAAGTAATTCAGTTCAATTCAATTAATATTACATAGTCAATATCCAAAATGTGGAACTAGCATTGGCATTAGTTTTATTGCACAAATGAATTTAAGTTAGAAGATAAAAGAAATAAATGATTACAAAATTCCATAATAAAGATCAAATTGAGGTAAATGAATGGTGAACCAACGTTTCTTCTGGACTACATTTCTTCAAATATTGGGATACGGCTTAGGGTGTGAATTGGTTTTAAATTAGGTTTAAGGTTAGGGTTAGGTATAGCATTGGTTTCATTTTCTGAAGTTAGTTACTAGGCTAATGTTAGAAATATTACATCGTACAAACCTAAAGGCCATTGCATGACAGAATTCCAAAAAAAAGACATTATCACAGTGATTTATTATACAATACTTACGGGAATAGCAATGGAGTGTTTTCGGAAGAGCCCAGCATCATAAGCTGATGTTGTTGCTGTCAGTGTCACAGAACCTTGACGATGTTTTAAAGTTGTTACTTCAAAGGCTGTATGAGGAAAATTGTATGAAAAAATTTGAATGTGTACAGCTAGGATGATGACAACATCTAGCAATGAGGAAACTACAAATAAAGCAACCACTCTGGACATAGTTCAATCCAATTCAGTTCATAATGTTTAAAAGTATGGTGTGGGATAATCAAGAATATGCAATATAGTGAGCCTATATTACCAAAATACCATGTTTTGTTATCAATCTAACCCTTAAAAAAAATGCAAACACCAAATCCTTACTCTATTAGACACTAAGCTTTACTGCTGCTACAATAAATTAAATCCTACATCTTTGATATTTTACATGATTTCAACATAACTTGCTCACATGTTAATCCAATCTAATGATGCAATGTGACCCGACATGTGCTCCGGCGACTACTGCTCTAGCTTTATTTAGTCAACGGAATCGGGTTAGGATTAGGAGTACAATTGGGTTTTAGGATAGGTTAAGGGTTAGAGTTGGGTATAGCCTTTGTTTCTGGGTTGAAGTTCAAGATGAAGTTGAGTTCTGGTCATGAGATTGAATTGTGAAAGAAACTGTCTCAAAGCAATTGGGAAAGTTTGATGTAAGGTTTTGGAATAACCAAAATGATAAGAAATTGACTCAATCCTGCTGAGATTTACATGCACTGCACACAGAAACATGTATATAGGACTACACACAAATGTTCGGCCCAAACATTTCAACTGTTTCTTGTCATCTTTTGAATGTGAGGGCATTTGAAGAGCAATCCTTTTCAGGGGACATATCTACTATGATAATCTTCCAAACTAACATAACAAGAATGAGAAAGCTTACAAATTAATTTTTACCTTTCCCAGAACTCAAGCTTCCCGTTAAGAATTTGGCTAGTAGGAAATTGACTGCGCAGCTATTGTCACAGGAACATGTGTCCCACAACTGGTGCCATTCTATATTTACTATATTGACAGGATAATTTCTAACCTTTGAGTGCTTTAGATCCCGGGAATGAACCGTCCTCATCGGTGTACGATGTCTGCGTCTGGTAGTAGGAGGCTAAGTTATGATCGGTGGTGGTCCAGGACACAACCAATGAAGAAAAGTTATGGAAGAGGCGTCCGTGGCTGTCTACAGCATTCACCAAAATCACCATATCTTGTCCATTCATAACGGGAATCTCATGAAATTAAGAAAAGTAAGTTATTCCTTAAAGATTGTTTGACTTCCAATATGCTTTTTTCCAATACCTCCCTTTATTTTTGTTGCTTGCATTCACCAAGATCTCCACATCTTGTCCGTTCGTAACAGGGATCTCGGGAACATAAGAAAATTAAGTTATTCCTTAAAGATTGTAGACTTCCAACACATTTTTTTTTCTTTTGCCCAGCTTCTTTTACTGTTAGCAATTGACAGTTTCTACCATTTCCTTTCTGAAAATGTACAAAGACTCATCGTATAGACACGATGAATTAGATACCAATATCTCATTCCTCTTAATTCTGACTCTTTAATATGCATGGTTCATGGTAGGATAATTACTATGAATGATGGGGCTTGGGTTTGTTTTGTTTTTTCATCTCAAATAATATGAGTTTCAGCTAAATTATTTCTAGGCCTGAGTCATAACGGTTTTTTTTTTGACCGGTGCCCGCCGGTGATTTTTCGGCAGAGACCGGCGGACTGATGAAATTTCATGAAAAAATATGCGGTGCAAAAAAGCTGCATATAACGCGCCGCCCGCATCGGGAAAGTAGCATGTTTTTGATTGTTGAAGAGGGAAAACGAGAGATCTTAAAAGAACATAATATTTATATTACAAGTAGGCTTGAGTCATAACGGTTTTCTTTTTTTGACCGGCGTCCGCCGGTGATTTTTCGGCGAGACCGGCAGACCGTTGAAATAAAGAAATACCGGTACATAAAGAAATTCAGTGTTAATGAAAGACTTTGAAAATCAACCAGTTTAAGAACTAAATTCCCTTATCTATATTAGAACTTTCTCATGATATTAAATTTCAAACCATTAATCAACCAAGTGGGACTATGGAAATAAGATTACCGAGCACAAGGCGAGCAGGATTTCTCAATTTTCTTGCTTGAATTTATCGGCCCGTAACATGATGATATTGTTGCATTCTGTATACGTGTATGGGCGCTGCCATCTTTTATCTGTTTGTTTGCAAACTCGTAATTACTCCACTAGAGTTAGCCTGGAGTTAGCGCCATCTCGGGGCAGGGTGCGCAGAATCGTACCAGCAGCGCTCACACAGAATTCAACAATAAATATACGGGCCGATAAATTCAAGCAAGAAAATTGAGAAATCTTGCTCGGTGATCTTATTTCCATAGTCCCACTTGGTTGATTAAGGCGCAAGAGATTTAATGTCACAAGCGTTCGCACGCGTTCAGAACGCAGATTAAAAAATGAGAACAAAAGAAGCGTTCGAACCCGCTCGAACGGGTTCCGAACGCAGTCCGTTAAGCGAGTCATGGGAGAGCCCCAACTTTCATTGTTCTCTCGAACAATAGAGGTGCGTTCGAGAACGGTCCTGCGAACGGCCCGATTAACAATCAGTGAACGAATGCGAACGGCCGGATTAACGATTGGTGAATGCGTGCGAACGGCCGGATTAGAGATGTGCCTCTGATTTGAAAGGCGCAACTTGACATGACATTCGTCTACGAAAATCCCTAAACTCCCCGAATCGGTCCCGGTGGGTCAGCGTCGGATGTTTGGGGCTCTCCGCGCAGCGAATCTAAAGTAGTTATTCCTTTTTTCTTCTCTTCTTTTTTCCGTCTTGTATTATGGTGACAGAGCCAGTACAAAATTCGCAGATGAAAAGGAAAATAGCCGCGTTTTAGTAACAATTATGAACGCCAAGTAAACAAGTAGATGCTTAATTTTTAAGGAAAATGAAACATTATTGCAAACAGATTTTTTTAAAAGAGAAGAAGTCCAAGGTATTTTATTTGCTTCGCCATTTTACGACTTATTTCTAAAATACGATGCGACTTTCGTTGTGCTTTCGGACCCGATGTTCTGTTTTATGGTTGGTTGGTTTGTTGTTTTTTTCTTTACAGAAAATGGCTTGGAATGAACAACACACTATTTAAAAAGAAGAATATCCGATGGGAATTTACCGTAACATTCCTCACATTGAATGGATGTATGTTACATAAAAATTATTTTCAATTCAAAGTCTTCATCCCCAAAACAGGATGTTCGAACACTTCTGTGATCGCTTCAATGTGCACGTTTGTACATAGCGATGATGTGTGTATCCGTGTGTGTTGTACAGCGTGTTAAGACGGAAAACCAGCTGACTTCCACCCACGAGTTATAGGGTACACAGGGCCTGGCGGCCCTGGCCCTGCCTTTACTCTATGACGTGCATGTACATGTAGGTGTGCATGGGAGTGTAGAAGAGATGTGGGAATTACGAGCGCGCGAATGAAAAAGTGTATGTGCACGTCGAGTGAATCAGATTCGGTGGTACCTTTGACCTAGCTGCCTTGTGAAATATATAGCTGTTTGAGCAAATACTTGTAAAAAAAAGGAAGAAAAGAAAAAAAAAAAAAGGGTGGGGGGGGGGGTGATCAGGACCTGCTTAGAACCTCGAATATGCGAGGTCCATAAATAAAGGTGAGGTTGACTATACACCAATTAGCTACCAAATATAAATCAATAAGGGGTAGTAGTACTTGTAAGCGAGTTCTTTTTTCTCTGATGGCACTGGCTTGCCCGTCTCGATCATCGCAATGTTCTTAAAATAGAACGAAATATCTTGAAATCAACTTTTCTTGCATGTTTACGTCGCGTTGTACGTAGTAACAATAATATAACTACATTATAATAATACAATGTATATGTAATACCCCCATACATGCTCAGTTGGGTGCCAAAATTAGAATTTGATCAAAATTTCACCCGCCTATCATTATGTTTCAATTTTTCTGCAAATTCATGTACACAATTAGAGCAAATACTTGCTTGTAAAATGTTTCGGAACTTACTTTTTCCCAAGGTTTGTTTTTATTGGTGGATTCCTAAAGTAATCCAATTTTTAGAAGTCTGGATCGATTAACATGTGCAACGAAATGCTTTTCCGTTTTGTTTTGTATTTGCGGTTTGGGCTGGATCGACGGCGACAAATTCCTTATTCATTGATAAGAAATGAATGTGAAACGTACACCCCGGCCCTGTAAATTGTTTCGCCTATGGAAGGGGAGAGAAAGAGAGAGCAAGAGAGGTCAATAACCCTTTCATGCAATCATGTGATCGAGTAAAAAAAAAAAAATTACGAAATACCGTACTTGTCACTTTTTTCCTTCTGAAATTCTTTTATGTCGATCTTAAAAAAAAAAAATCATTAAATCATCTCCCTTATCCCCTGTGCTTTCCCAAGCTAACTTTATACCCCAAAATCCTCATGCCGCACGGTTTTGCACTTTGTCGCTCGCTTGTAAATGAATGATAATCATGTGAGGGAAACAGCCCCTTGCCCCCCCCCCCCCCCCCCCCCCCCCCCCCCCCGGTTACCAAGTGCGTCGCTAGAACATTTTGAATTGGGGGTGTGACACCCAAATTTGCAGACAAATTTTTAGGGTGAGACACCCAAATCGGCCGACAAAAATGCTGCACCCTAATCTCCTCCCCAATAATAATGTAAGAATTAAAATCGCAGATAGATATGTAGAAATCTTGATCATTACGGTCCCATTTTATTCCAGAGTTCATGAGCAAGCGAAACGAGCAAAAAATTTGGCCAGTTTTTCCTTCTTTTTCTTTCTGTTTTTGTTTTCATGTCCTTATCTTTTTCCCTTTTTTTTCTCCTTTCTGTTTTCTCTTTTTCCTTTCTCTTTCCTATTCCATATAGCCCTCTCCACTTTTCCACTTTCTTTGCCGACAGCATTTTTTTTTAGGGGGGTGGGGGTGTGACACCCCCACATCCCCTCTTGCGACGCCGCTGCCGGTAACACTGCTCAAGCTACGTTCTGTAGCGTGCCCGTCTGAGTAGTAAAGCATTTTGCCCACCCTTCGATCGTAGACCCGACACATTTTTCAGCTGTCTGAATTGTCCAACCTCCTATTTTTAGTTACACATTATTATGCTATGGTTATGATAATCAACTCCCTTTTTTTTTTTTTTTAATTGATTGATTTTATTTCTCTAAATCTCCCAATTCCTTCTCCAGAGAATCTGACACATTTCCGTATACTTCATTTATAACAAACTGAAGATAAGTTTGGAACAACGATTTTGTCGTCTTGATGAGCTAACATAGTTTGCTACATGGGCCGCGGATCCGGGGGCCTGCTGCCCCCCCCCCCATTTTGAGTAGACACGTTTTAAAAAAAATCTCTGAAAAACGCTCAAAAATTGTCATTAATGAGTGAAATAAGATCATCCCTCTTTCAACGTTCCGCGACACCTGTGCTATTTCGTTAATCTTCATGGTGATACAGTTATTATATCTTGTTTCAGAATATACGTTATAATTACACTTTAAATATGATTCTAAGGTTTCAAACAAACACGAGTCTTTCTTTTGATTAAAACCTACGACCTGCCCCAAACTGCCCCCCATGCCTTCCCTCTCGGGGTTTAGTGCCTTCTCTAACCACTTTTAATCCCCCCCCCCCCTCATTCTGCACGTGTGAATACGGAACAGGTTTCGAAAAGACTACAATGTCGCCTGTGCATCTGCCCTCCCACATCGATCTACTGGAGATTATTTTTAACCACTTGGATTCACATAATCACAATCCATCCCGCTCCTGTGTCACGTATTTACGAATGCCTCTTGAATGTCCAAATCGCGGGGACAACGTACAATATCAACGTTGAAGGTTCAAGTTTCTTTTCCTCAACGCTGTACACGTACTTGGTTACGTAATCAGTAGGCCATTGATAAACTAAGAGTCACTGAACATGACGGACAAAGAGAGTGGACAAAGAGAGTGGACAAAGAGAGTGGACAAAGCAACAAATTCTTATTGTACCCTTCACAGTGGTTCCGGGAGTCAAAAGAATACCCTTCACTGCTTTTATGTAAAAGTATGTAGAACAGGTGTCACGTGCATGTTCAGCTGTTCTACTTATTTTACATAATAGCAGTGAATACATGTCTTTTGTCTACCAGAACCATTGTAAAGTGTAGAAAGACGAGTTCTTATTTTGTCCCCTATATTTGTCCGTAGAGATAAAAGACGTCTGATGTGGAGCTGACGTTCATATTTGTTTAATGTCTATATATAATGTAATGGAAGAAGTGTGTTTTGGGGAGGGGGGGGGGATAGGGGTCGATGGGGTGCACGCTTACAAAGTTTTCTTCTTGGCCACACAATGTTCTTTCACTAACATTGTAGGCCTTTTTGGTAACGTAATCAGCAGGGGCCGCGGAGCGTTTTTGAAAGTGGGGGGGGGGGGCTGATCTGATATCACCCATTAATGACAATTTTCGAGCCTCTTTTCCGATTTTTTTTTTAACGTGTCTACTCAAAAAAAGTGGGGGGACTGCAGCCCCCCCCCAGCTCCGCTGCCCTGGATCAGAGTATAGGCCTATTGATATTGGGGGGGGGGGGGGGGGGTGTTAGAACGGCGGCTATTATTATGATGGACCATGAGTCAAAGTCAACTTTGACAAGTAAAAGCCATCAGTTTTTATAGTTAATATATAAACAGAAATCACGAAATCACTGAATCGGGCCATTGAAAGTGTATTACCTTTAGAATTAACATTGAGAAAATCCGAATAAGTTCGAAGATCAATAAACAAGCAACTCTGTTATTTCTTTTGAAGATGTACATTATTCACTCTTAAGAGTCTCATTTAGTTTCGATGTCAAATGGGGCAAGTACATATTTAGAACGAACATCTCATTGGTTTTATAGAGGGAAAAAAACATTTCTTGGATAAAAAGGTAATTTATGAAAAAAAAATATATTGAATCAATATCAAAATCATACGGAAGAATCACATGAAAAAAGGCAAGTATCATAGAATATTATAGAGATTCAGTGTGGTGGTATAGAGAAATCGAATAACATAAATTAGTCATGAATGGAAAGTTACGGTAAAATGAATAAAATGAAAATTCCACCTTTGTCAGGCTCGTGTAATTGATCGCAGTATACATGTAATTGTTTGGAAACAAACAGGTCGAAAATAGGGAAAAAGAATGCGCGCTTGCCTCATGTAGATTGCGTGTTGATAAATTCACGTAGATGAAAGGCACCGCGAGTGCGGCGAGGCCAGTGAGCGATGACAGACAAGAAGCAGGCCATGACCATGTCGTTACATGTTACGCAATACTTCTAACACTAGTCATAATTTTCAGACACCAGTGCCCTCAGTGCTCCCAGTGTGTTGGGGGGGGGGGGGGGGGGTCTACGAGGTAGATGAAATACGAGAGAAAATGGATATGAGGGGAGGGTGGAGAATAGTCTTTCTTTCAATTGCCTTTTGCATCTAGCCATCTACCACTTCTCCCCCCCTCTCTATTTCTCCTACTTTTCGGCCATTCTATTAAGTGCCAAGTGTGTTTTACACAACTTAAAAAAGTACCAAACAAGGGACTTGAATATATATATGACAACCTATTTATTGATTGGTTTATTTTGTAAGTCCAAAATAGTTAACAGTGCTTGTCTAAACATTTCCAGACTTGTGCTACTCCCCTTGTACGAAACCCTGGATATGCCCCTGTTCCTGTGAGGCCTATTAAAATTGATTCCCGTTATATTTCTATTCTTCTAGGGTCCCTTTGGACCTCAGAAGGCACAAAAAGGCGCAAAAACAAAACAAAAACAAACAAAAAAAAACAAAAAAAAAAGAAAAGAAAGAAAAAGGAAGGATGCGGACGGGGGCGAGAAACTAGGAATAATTTTTATTTGGCCTGATCCCCTGATCCCCCCGAAACTAGGCCAAGCATTCGTGGCGATATGCATATTTCTGATAATGAGAAGACAAAAATAGCACAATCATGTTCACTGTTTTCTTAGAAACACCTCTCTTTCAAAAACGCTCTGTGGCCCCTAGTTATAAACTTATAAGCACAATTGACATGCGTGGTATATATTGGTAGATCTTCGGGCGGCGGCCGGCGGGTGTGGTTCACGAGATCCATACGGACGGTTCACCGTAACGTTGTGTTTGGATCGGTTTGGATCTGTGTTTTTTGTTTTTAAATTCCATTTACCGATCTCAAACAAATACAAGTACGATTCGTGAGTAATAATCCGTCTAGCACATGTGATTCGGTGGTGGCATATGAAGTCCTTATATATCCTTTCGTTCTCAGATTCTAACGTTTTCGACCGATTTATACTTCTACAAGTCCGACTCGCCGGACTTGTATTAATTTTCATTCGATTAATGCCTGAAATAGGAATTTGCAATTTCCAATACATGTAAGTAGTTAATAGTTTAATAAGTACTGCTAAGTTTCCAAGTTTCCTGTTAAAATAAAAACGGAACTCTTCTTTTTACAAGCCTAAACGAGTTACATTACGGGAC
This sequence comes from Heliocidaris tuberculata, assembly GCA_025618425.1. NCBI lineage: Eukaryota > Metazoa > Echinodermata > Echinoidea > Camarodonta > Echinometridae > Heliocidaris > Heliocidaris tuberculata. The sequence goes on along the minus strand of CM046834.1, from coordinate 41,816,555 downwards.
GCATTGTCATGTCCGCAATTATCTGAAAATAGTAGCCCTAAAGTTAGGCCAAGGCAGATGTACTCTCAAATTTCACTCGGTGTTTACCTGTATTGGTTAATTGATATTGATCATTTGGATTGACTTTGAATTATTAGCCAAATTCAAGCCATTTATTAATGCGGACTAGAAGAAAGCCTAGACTTCTGGACTTCACTTCAACACACAAGAATGTTGAATGTTGTGAGAAATTCTAGACCAAAAATTCTGTCTCTCGTTCATTAGCCTCTTAATACTATTTTGACAGGGTCGGCCATTCACATAGATGGCCGACCCTGTCAAAATAATATTAAGAGGCTAATGAACGAGAGACAGAATTTTCGGTCTAGAGACATTCTAAATCGAGCGCCATGAGCGCCCAGCACAGTTGGACACCTGCGCTATCATCATTGATCATTATCAATCATATCAATCATCATGTCATATAGCAACTAGAGTCACACTTTCATGCATGCTTGATCAATAAATATATATTGTTATTGTGCTTGGATTCAGCGAAGCCCGCGAACTTATTCTCTCCTTGCCCACCGGTGATTTTGCTTCTCGATGACAATCTCGTCCGACTACTTGAATTTACGTGCTCGCGCCGTCAAACTAAATTTTAACTTTACAGTATTAATAATTTACTGGATTTATTTGATTTTTTGATTTTTGATTTTTTGCTCTGTATTGTTTTTCTTTGAATTTTTTCAAATTATAAGATTAAATTATACAGATTTCCTTTGTTTTAAATTGAATAGGGCAGATATACAAATGCAACAACAATAGATATTACGACTGGCATAGAAATAACGATACCTAATTTTAATCTTTTGGGGGAATTATTTTTATGGGCAAATTACACAATCATGGTTCTTCAATCTTCAGAAAATCACAACGCGCTAGCGCTACTGCTCACTAACGGCACGCCGCTCTAGCGCTCTAGCGGAGTTGCAGGCCAGGCTGAACTGGCGGGCTACTAGTATTTGATCTTGACCTGGGGAGCGTTTCATCAAGTGTTTTGTCAGTGATTTTTACCGACAATTTGCTCTCATCCAATCAGATGCATGGATTTCAGTAGCTTATAGCAGTTTGTCGGTAAAAATCACTGACGAGATATTTGATGAAATGCCCCCAGAACTCCGATTTTGGCGGCCCCGAGACGTACGCACCGGGCAATCGCGATCGAGCGGGAAAAAATGGTAGTATTCCTTTCTGGGCGGCGGCCGAGTCGAGCCTGTACGCAAGTACAGTACAGTCAGGGAGATAATCCAAGCGTTCGAACGCACCCCGTTCGAGCGCATTCCGAACGCAGTACTTAAAGCAATTTCTATAGACCCTTTGTCAGGAGTTAATCCTTGCGTTCGGGTGTGTTCGAGGCCGTTCGAACGCGTTTGTCATGGGGTTAGCAGAACAATAGGAGCGTTCTGAACGCGTTCGAACGCTTGTGACATTAAATCTCTTGGTTGACTAAAGGATTGAAATTTAATATCATGTGAAAGTTTTAATATAAATAAGGAAATTTAGTTCTTAAAACTGGTTAATTTTCAAAGTCTTTGACACTGTGAATTTCTTATGTATTTCTTTATTTCATCGGTCCGCCGGTGTGCATGAAATTGCACCGGTGACCGGCTGCATCGGTCGGGCGCCGGTGGACCGACCGACTCGACTCAGGCCTAATTATTTCTAAAGCCTAGAGCAGTAGAAGTAACCACATTCAAGAGAAAAGATTATCACTTATTGTGATAACACCCTTCTGGCTCTCACGCACCAGGATATTGATTCAAAAGGTCTTACCTGATTGTTTGAATCCAGTGCAATGGGGCAGGGTACCTCTAGATCAGGCTGCTGTACCACTGGGATCAGCTGAAGGCTTACAGGCTGAGTACATAAATACCTAAACAGAAGGTGAGAGGGGTAAATACAAGATGGAAATTGTTCCAATTAGTTTCACTACTAACATAAATTTCTTTTAAAAAAAATATATTTTGGACATCTCAGCACTTATTTGCCCCCATTTTTTGGTGTCAGATGAAAAAATGTTCTCTGCACAAATGTTCCAAGGAAAATACCATACGTGGCACATTAAAGGTTAAACAGGTTTCATAATGGAAATTCAAGATCTTCTGAAATCTAAGGGGGAGATCATCTACAATTTGGATGCTTATGAATGAAAAGGGACTAGTTTAATTGATATATTTCTCTAAAATGGTATACAAATTTGAAATAACAATAGAATGATCAATAAATATGAAGGAATATCTTGGTAAGAATGATGAAAATGATAGCATATTTTCAAAACAAACAGCTACATGAATGCAACAGTGATCACTGACATCACAATCTTCTGGTGAGCTGACTCAAGTGTACTCATCATTCTAAACTGATATTCATTAACTTTCTGTAATGACAGTGACAATGTAACAATGAAGATATTAAACTGGACAGTTGAGTTCCGGTGATGTGCTTACATTTGGAAGGAAACTGTCTAAAGTTATTGGAAAAGTTTTAAGATGTAGTATATAAGCAGTGTCCACTGTGAGGTTTTCGAATCATCAAAAATTATAAGAAATTGAGTGTATCTTGCTGAAAACCACATATAGTGAAAGACAAAGCACTTAGAAATTGGTAGATGGGACTACACATACACGTAGCCTGAAAATTTGGTCCAAAGTTTCAAAGTATTTCTAGTCATATTTTACAATATGAGGGCAATTGAAGAGCAATCCTTTCAGGGGAAATTTCTCCTATGATATTCTTCCACAATGACATAAAGAAAGATCACAAATTATCTTTAACCGCTATCAGGACTCAATCTTCTCATTAATCTCTTTTCTACTTAGCCTTACCTGACAGTGGCTGATGCACGAGCAGGGAACTTGTTGCGAGCAGTGGGATCATTACCAACATTGACAGTAAGGGTCTGCTCTCCCAGGTGACGACACAACACTTGGAAGATGTGATAGTTCTCTGCAAAAATGGCATAAATATCACAATTTCCAGAGGAGATACATACAAATATGCCAAATTCAGAGAAATCAGTTACATGCCACTGTTTTCTGAAGTGATGAAATTAAGGACGACTTAATAAACATATGGTGACCATATGGTAGATTACTCCCAAAGGAGTAGAGATGGTGCACACAAAGAGATGTTATTTTGTATTAAGTGCTACATAAATCCAGATTTAACTATTATTCACACACACACACACACATATATATATATATATATATATATATATATATATATATGAAAGTTCTGCATTGGTGTGTAATCAATAGATATCAAAGAAAGAGTAAATACTCAGGAGTCAAATAAAAACACTGCAGGAGTCAAAAATTTAGACTGAGGTTTCGGTCAGACTTTTATCAAAGTAAGACTGAAAATAAACAATCAGATGCAAGAAATTAAGAAGACGCATAAGTTGCCAAGATACAAATAATAATAATAACAGTAAGCTGGACGCATGATGCAAGCGCTGGGAAGTGACACCACAAAAGGAGGAAAGAGTTGGTGCGTAATTTAAAACAATAAGATGAAAATATTTAAGATGACGCATGAGTTGCTATGATACAAGTAAAAAATTGAAAAAAAGAAGAAGAAGCTGGATGCGTAAAGTGAGCGCTCACTTTACGCGTCCAGTTTCTTCTCTTTTTAAATATCTCTCTCTCTCTCTCTCTCTCTCTCTCTATATATATATATATATACAGAGAAGGAGTTGCTTACTAGTTGCACCATAGCCCTTGATATGAGTGGACTTGACCCAGTCCTGTTCCTCTGCATCAAGGTTCTGGTAGTAACGTGACGGGTCTAGGACCCACGGCTGGGGTCCTCCTGTAAGGACCAGAGTCTTAGATGAAGCTAGGGTCACTATGGCAATACTATCTGGATCAAGGGGCTGGAATAAGAACAATAATCAAAATATTAACAACTAAATTCAAATAGAAGAATGACTAGATATTTCTGCACTTTCCTATAACAGCGTAATTAATGTAGAAAATAAAAGCGGGAGACATTAGTTGGGTCTAGCGGTATGGTCAGCTCTCTGTCTTCATCATCCAAAGTCCTTTGGAAGTGCATAGAGACGTTATATCATCATGTGATATGCCCTATACAAGAATGGAATATAATTATCATTATTACAAACAGTGCACAAAAGTCTTATCTCATTTATTTCTCAATAAAGAAGATATGCCTACCTCTAGGGGTGCAAAGGCAGCAATAGTCACAGAAGCCTGAAGCTTGACCCCACCTTGTTGAAGGGTCACACTAACTTGGGTGTAGCCTACTGACATAGCTTTCACATGGAGAGTTGTACAGGAGTCAGCAACTACCTCAAACTTCTCACCAGCTGTACACAGAAAGGAATGAAGAGGGGGTAAATTTAAACTTACTCACTCTTTTATGGAAAAGAATGTGACAATGCAGGACCCAAGAGGTAGTCAAAATAAATCTATGAATCTTTGCAGAAATAGTACTTATCATCGACCAACAAGAAATAGAAAGGCAAGTCGAAGGTATTTGGTCATTTGGTGTCCCATATGTTAGTATTGTGATGTTACAAACTTAAATTGACATCATATATTCATTTTACTTCATTATTCTGTCTGATCAAAACTCTAGAAGGGCTGATAACTTAATACCATCATCAGATATACCAAAATCTTATATTTTGTCAGGAGCTTGAACTTGCACAGAAAGATCTACTAAGGTCTTTGTTATCAATGAACATTGAGGGCGCACATCTTTCTTCTCAGATAGAAAGACACAAGATTACATACTGATAAAAGTTACATGAAATCAAATGTTATTTCCTAGGAACTTGAATATCATACTATAATAAGAAAAAAAAAACATCTTACGTTCCGTCTTCTGAAAGATGCTTTGATCAGCAACATCAGTTTTGAGAGGAAGCGAGCCGCAGTGAGTCAACATCACTTTTTTCTTTCCTAGAAAAATAAAAACCATGCAAAAAGAAATCGATGAAACAAACATCAAAACCATCTTCAATAACACTAAATCCACTATTATTTTGTTTTGTCTTGTATTCTTACAATGCTTAAATTTGGAAATTTCCAACTACACAATATCCAAATTTAAGCAAAAGAAGAAAAAGAAGACAAACAAAATTATAACAAATCAACTTCTGGCCTTTAAAAGCAGCAAAATTATATTGCTGGATCTGCATTTTGACACAACTTGTTAATAGATATAATTCACTGAAAATTTTCTAATGGGATAGCACATAACAATTTGCATTTTTTTTAACCCATGACCAATGGGAACCTGGTGGTCCCTGCATTAAGTCTATAGGAATGAGAGAATTCAGTAGTCAATGGGTTAAAAAGATTAAACATTGACATGCTACTTACCGGCTTCATAGTAAGCTTCCATTGCAAGAGGCAAATGAAGGACGGAACCCACTTCGGCCTCGACGCGAGAATCAAGGAAGATCATCTTAGAAGGTGGCAGAAGATAAACCTGCAAAATACAGGGGGAAGTGATATTTACTGAAGGAGTAAGCATTTAAGAAAAGAGATAAAGAAAGCCTCAAGAGGGGAAGAGCTGAGAGTTCTAAAAGGCAACACCCTTAGTGGTGGTGGAAAGGAGTAGCACCCCCCCCCCCAAAAAAAAGAGCGATAAATATATTTGAAATGACATCTCCTCACTTATTCACTTTGATATTTGTATATGTATCTTCAATTTTTTTAATTTTTAATTTTTTTTTTGGCCAACCTTTTCTCCAAAATATAGGGGGGAAAATGTTTCATTATCATATACACTGAGGAAATTACCAGAAAAAGCTCATAAAACTTTTTCTTTTTAAATATTTAATTAAAGTGGGTTAGCAATTTTTTTACCCTGCTAAGGCCAAAGTGGGCTGGATTACGGTTGTCTGCAGCTGTGACGTTGGTCATTCCAGGAGTGTCCCCCGTCGTCACAAGTCCATGGACGTTGACCGTTCCTGTAACACGTTTTGACGATGACCAAACATAGCTGCCAGTTCCGCCAGTTGCCTTCAAGATTCAAAGAGAAAACATATAAATTCATGTAAACATTTTCTCCAGATAAATACTTCTTATAATACTGTGCATTTCTCAACACGATGTAATGACATTAAGTTCCCCTGCCATGCTGCAATATCATATTTTAAGTTCAATGGTGCCTGCCATGTCATTTTACAATATACTAAAATCAATAGTGGAACCTTTAAAAAAGTTGAAATATTTACAATTTTATAAGTAAAAATACACTATAGAAAACATACAAGCAAGATAATGAGACATGGTAATGACAAAATCCATCGAAACACATCACAAACTTCCCAAACCAATACGGCCTAATTCACAAAGAGGGTTTAAACATTCACTGTGGACTTAAAGAAGATAAATTAGCGTGTAAAAGCGGATATTACCCATTCATTGAACATGAGGACATGCACGTAATACAGTTTTGAAGCTTTAAACCATGGATTAAGATAAGCCATCTTCATGAATTTGGGCCATGAAGATTCCTTCTAAGCTAGTTCAGACATACCTTGAGAGGGTATTGGTAGCCTGGTTGACCAGGCTGGTAGGCAAAAGCAATGTATTCCGGTCTCACTAGGATGGGGTCAAAGATCTCAGCCTCCTGCGATTCTTTGATGGGCACCTCAAACACGGCTCGTTCACCATCCTAAATCAAGCAATCAAATCACAGGAGGTCATTCTTTAGCACAACTTTATTGAATACTCTAAGAGGTGCAACACAAAAGGACAATTTAATTTTCATTTTTTTAAACCCTGCAAACATTTAATATCAAAGATAATGTCTGAGATGCTTCTCTTTGATAACTCACACTACTTTCTTTATAATATAGTTCACTTACATATTCATTGGTTTGCTTTATAATGAATGAATATATTAAAGAATACTGACGCCATTACTGAATGAAAGGTTCGATTTTATCCTGTGAAAAAGGCCCCCATTACAGAGTAATATTTCTGAATTTTTCTTAATGATCTCTGTCATGCTTTAGAATACTAGCATTTGTATTCATAATTTTCTTTTCTTAAACCTCCCTAAAATTCACAGAAGTGATCCATAATTAAATGTCCAATCCATTTTATCACAGCCACAAGTGCTATGTTAAACTATGTTATTACCATGGCAGCTTTGGCGCTTTCTTAGAGTTCACCAAAATTCAGAACAATCCTGAAAGGACATGTGGATCTGTAGCATTTGATACTTACAGGTTTAATCATGGCCACAAGTGCAGCATTGATCTCAGTGATACCACTCTGTAGAGTCTTCACATAATGGTAGGAACCATTCTCACTGGATCGGATCACTTGGAAATATGTCTCAGGGAATATGGTATCAATGCGGATATTCTGTTCATGAAATGCATAAAGAAAGAGCATGAAAAGGGGAATCATCATCATGATATACTACAGCAAGATATGAAACATCTCGATTTGAGAATCAATTTACCTTAAATAGACTCGCACGTTTTGACAATTTTGCTCTGGTTAGTATTTAGTTTACATGATCGCATCGTATGTTCCATCCTTGGAAAATCAAAAATCATCTTTCATATGTTTGCAGTGAATTATTGCTGTAAGTACAGTATGTGAACTAACTGAGCTTGCTCACCACTAGTATACAGATTGATTAGTCTGCAAGAAAGAAGAAATGTTGAGACTCCAACCAATCCCTGACAATGGGAGAAAGATTCTATGGAATATTGGTGGGCTCTATGTTAACAAACCACACTCTCTCCATTGTTTTATCATCAAAATACCATGCCACCTAAAATTACCTAACTTATAATTAAAGGTAATAAGACACTCTAAATCTGGCCAAAAAATATAGCTCAGAAGCATTGCAAAATGTCAAATCAAAGTCACCAACTTACAGGTATATCTGAAGGGAACATCTTGTTACTCTCTCTGTCATAGACATCAATAGTGATCTCATAGTAGAGGCCAGTCTCCAACACCCAATTCCCACCAGGTACAATCACAAATCCTGCAAACAAACATGATTCAAAATCTCATCAAAAATGAATTAACAATCAAGCGTCCCTTAAATAATAAAGAATAAACAATGACAGTTTTAGCTTGTTGTTTTCGTAGACACCTTTGTTTAAGCTTATGACTAATGTACATGTATTTCAATTTCTTTTTAAGGATGAAAGGAAAAAAAACAAAACAAAGCAATTGGCTATTCATCTGAGAAAGCCCACAAATTCCTTTTCACCTTTCCCAGAACTCAACCTTCTCTTCAGGAATTTGGACCAAATTTTAATACTGCACGTGTCTGTTGTCCTATATACAACAAAGTCTGTACCAGTGCTTTTCACCGTTTGTGATTTTCAACAAGACTGAGTCCACTTGTTTTCATTTTGATGCTTCCAAAACCTCACAATACACAATATTCCCAATAACTTGTAAACTTTTTCTTTCACATTACAACCACCTGACCAGTCCTCAACATTCTCTTTTAATATCTTAAAATATGTAACTTGATGAGGAATGGGAATTATACAGAATACAGAAACTTACCCAGGTAGGCTGGTTCAATAACATAAATGTCTGCTGATGGTAGACTGTCCTTAAATCCTTTGAAATCTTTAAAATCTGAATTGCAAATCAATATTAAGGATGTTATTTTATGCATTCACCAAAACAGAAAATCTCCAAAAATTCTGAATCATTCCTAGTGTGACAACTCTGAAAAGCTATGTTTAAAATTAAAGGAGAATGAAACCTTGGGGAAAAATCAATTTCAATGAAAAGAGAGGATAGAGAGAAGAATTTTAAAAATGTTCCATCAAAATCGGTTACGAAATAATAAGTTATGAAAGTTTGAAAAGTCTCAATTTACTTTCTATGGCGATCCTCAAATTGGCAGTTGCTTCAAAGTGACAGGTTTAGTAGTACAACACTCCATATGTTTTGTACACAAAATTTCATATTTTCCCCATTATCTCTCAAGGTGCAGCTTGTCTCCTTAGCTCAAGATATATCATGGGAAAATGTATTTGACACAACATATGTTGAGTTCACAAAAAGACAAGCATCATTTTTAGAAATAATGGAGAAAATATGAAATTTTGTGTACAAAACATACTGAGAGTTGTACTACTAAACCTGCCATTTTGAAGCAACATTGCCAATTTGAGGATCGCCATAATTTCACATTAATTAATTATACTAATTTATGCATGAAATCAAAATTTTGCTCTAAATCATTAAATAAAGTTCCAAAAATGCTAATTTTTGGTCTAGACACTCTTTCCAGCATTCTTAGCAAATATACTTGAAAAAAATTCTGTATCAAAATTGATTTCTTATGTATTTTATTGTATTTAAAATTTCTTATGTATTTCTTTGTTTTTTTTTTTACCTTTTGTTTTTTATTGTTTTTTGGATGAAATTTGTCGGGGACACTTTTGCGATCATAAACAGCATAAAATAAATTAAAGGAAACCAAAACCCAAGGAGAGAATCAATGTTATTGGAAAGTGAGAATTCAGAGAAGCACTTTTTAAAATTTGTTAAAAAATGAGAGAGTTATGGAAGTTTGAAAAGTCTCGTTTTATTTTCTATGGGGATCCTCAAATTGGCAAAATTGCTTCAAAATGGCTGATTTTGTGAACAACTCTCCATTTGTTTTGAACACAGATTTTCAGATTTTCCCCATTATCTCTCACGGTGCTCCTTGTCTCCTCCTGAACTCGACATATGTGGTGTAAAATACATTTTCCCATTATGTATGTTGAGCTCAGAAGGAGATTAACTGCACCTTGAAAGATAATGGGGAAAATCTGAAAATCTGTGTACAAAACAAATGGAGAGTTGTTCACAAAATCAGCCATTTTGAAGCAATTTTGCCAATTTGAGGATCCCCATAGAAAGTAAAATGAGACTTTTCAAACTTCCATAACTCTCTCATTTTTTAACCAATTTTAATGAAACTTTTTGTAAAGTGCTTCTCTGAATTTTCACTTTCCAATAACATTGATTCTCTCCTTGGGTTTTGGTTTCCTTTAATTTTAATCAGTAAATGTAAAAATATTCATAGATTTCTAAATTTTGGCTGAAAACACATTTTGTATTGAAATCATATTTTTTTTTTGTCTGACATGCAAGTACGAAATGTTGAGTAACTTCGGAACTGCATGCCCGGACATTGCGAATTTGGTCTCAAAAGATGCGTGAGATTCAAAAGAAAAAAGTCAGGAAACGCCGCGGCGACTGCTTTGCGCGTTGTGGACATATCGCAAGAAACGTCTGGGGGGGGGGGGGGTGGATTCCGGCCCTTTTAGGGTTAATGAATGAACTGACAACTAGCAAATGGTGCAGAAAAGTTAGACACCGACTCAGTAATCAACTAATATTTAAATTTTGAGACATTTTGACACAGATTATAGAAGTTAAAGGTATTAGATAGTTTTGGGAAGCCCTCAAAAACTTTTCGTGAGATTTCTCTGATTTTACTTAATAAATAGCAGGGTACTAAACATAACTAAGATGCTGTGAAGTTTTTTCCTCCTCAAGTGAAATATTTATTGAATTAGAGGTGAAAAGAATAAAAATCCCTGGCCCAAAAAAGAGGGGATGTAAATTCGAACAACGACCACACACATTACTCACACGAGGATTGCTGTGTGTTATAGAATACGCTACACATAGTGCGAAGCGCTGGGTTTATTGTGTGGGGAACCTTCGGGTGGATATGGTCTCAGCGTGAGGCAGTGAAAAGCCGTTACCAAGCGTTTCTTACAGATCTTTACACTAAAATTTGTTCAAAATCGTGAATGGAATGTTAAATAATCTCGTACATGTGCCTTATGATAAAAGGAGAATAGTATGTGACTATGTTAGATAAGTTTCTTGCCAGTATGATTTTTGCTACCAAGACTGTCTATGAGCTTTAAAGGAAAACATAGTATTTTCTTTTAAGCTATGAACCAAATAAAATAAACTATCTCTTGAAGTTAAGTAGCTTGAATAATTCAGCTGGTTCCAATACCATAATGAATGAGCATTAATATTCTACAGAACTACACCTGAATAACCCATCTAGGGTATCATAAGCCTGTGGGATTGTAAAAGGATACTCCTGTCCTGAAGCATGATCTGTGTGTGTCCCAGAGCCAGGCCTGTCACCATTGAATTGCTCTCCGTAAGCGTAGCAACTGATGAGTTTCCCAGAGCAAGACGATACTGGGTCGATGGCATGGTCACAACTGCAAATGAGCATGACAAAATGAGAGTTATTACACATTCACATTTTAGGCAGTGTAAGACATTTGGCACATGATTTTGCAGATAGAAAGAAACGAGAGTTATTACACATTCACATTTTAGGCAGTGTAAGACATATGGCACATGATTTTGCGGATAGAAAGAAATACATACGACATACTGATAATTACTTCTCATGAGACTTATTATTAGAAAGACATCTTTCATTCTACCAATAATGGTGATAAATAGTGTTTATTTACAACACATTTTTATTTATTTATTTATAACACAAAATTCATGAATGAAATTAAACAGATTGAAGCACAGGGAGTTACATAGTAAAATGTTCAAAGACTTTTTCTGTTTATAAAATTCAGTTTTACCACGGTATTTTGGTATTTATCATGAAACTTCATTGACATTGTACATAAATATTTTGTTTTACAATACAAACACCAGTATAAAGGACATTAACAATCATATGAAAAAGGTATATGCAAACAATTTGTGTTGACACTGCTTCAACAATATACAAAATATAATGAGACTGATACTGCTTCTATAACATGATCATACAAGTCTAAAATATGGAAGACAAACAAAATGAAAAGCCTTCCTTCTTCAAATTGACTTAACATTTGTTTGCAGTATTATTTTATTGCTTTGATTTTCCAACAAACAATTACGTATATGATGTTACAATTTATAAATAGAAATTGGATTCTAAAAAATAAATAAATTACTATTCTTATAGTCAAATAAGAATATTTCTGTACACTATCAATATGAAGTTTTTATCCAAATCAAATTGGTAGTGTTTTGCAGAAGATATTTCTTACTTGTAGTCTTTCCTTGTCTGATCTTCTCCACACTGTAGTAGATGTAGGCATGTACCAGGATGTAGATATCTTGAGAGGGATTCAGCGTTAGGTGATCAATGACAATAAGACGAACAACGCTTTGCTTCACATCCTAGGAGAGTAAGCAACAAGAAGAATGCAATTCATTTTCTGCACTTCAGTTACTTACAATTAACTTTTCATGTAGTTTCATGTTTAAAAAGTTGGGGGCAAAAGGCGAATCAAAAGCAAATCTGTACATGCGAAATGGCCTAAAACACATATTTCACTGTTAATTTTTACTCCTCGCAGAATTTAGCAGGCTCAAACGATTCTGCAATCAGAAGGTATAATAATCAATATGGTGTAGCACAATAATCAGTTTCAATTGCCAAGTCCTACACATTCTCCTTTACAAATTCATGATCTAACAAACATCAGCCTCACATCTGAAATTACTCTACAACTGTGATGAAAAAAAAAATTAATAAAAGAGATATTATCTCACCTTGAATCCAGCAGATTTAATCTTGACTCCGACCTTGGCCGAACCAGCCCTCAGTCCTTCAATGAGGATCCTGTCTCCCTGTTTGCCTCCTGCCTCCATGGTCGTGATGTGAGCAGGAGGGTCATAAGGCAAGTCTTTGAACTGAACAATCCTATAGAAAAATAATAGTTGAAGGAATTGTCATAAGTTGTAACAAGTTTCCAGTCTGAATTAACATTAAGAAAAGATAATTTGGTCGGTTGAACTACACAATACTACAGAAAGGGAAAGATAGGAAATTTGTCAGAAGTTGTAACAAGTCCCACATTTCCAGCCTGATTTAACATTCACTGAAATTATGAAGTGGCTTGTTTGTCATGAAGATTCAAGTCGGGTTCAATATTGATTCAGTAGGTAAAGTATCTCGTGTTTGGTCCAAGAGTGAAGTTAGAAATTTGGTAAGTGTAGGATATTCGGGAAGTGTAGGATATTGAATGCAGAGCTGTCACTGTAGCATGTGTTGTACAGCTGACTCTTCAAATAGAATCATTTTACCTTAGAATGCTCTTGGCGTCTACAGCATTGTCTGCCTCATAGTCTGATAGTAGAGTCCACTCAAACTCCAATCCTTCCAGACTACTGAAGGTATTACCTGGCATGGACCAAGAAAAAGAGCAATTTCATAACAATGTTATACATTAGTGCGGAAGATGTTGATCATCGTGGTAGTACAATAAGAAAGATTAATCAGTTGTCACACGAAGAGAGCAAACGAGAGTTGCGACGTTTCGACCGCTATCTGCTAGTCTTCGTCAGGCAATGAGGACATAAGCCGCTGCAAGCGCCTCTTATAGCGTAAGCTGCGCTCCGAGGGTGCCGGAACCGCCGCGCTGCTATTGGTCAGTGAAACTGACCAATCAGAAGCCGCGGGCGGAGCGACCAGTGGGCGGGATGCGACCAGTGGGCGGGATCGTTTGCTCTCTTCGTGTGACAACTGATTAATCTTTCTTAATGTTATACATATTCATCAGTAAGCAAGGAAAAAAATATGAAGAGGCTCTGGTTACAACTATGGTACCAGAGGTGATGTGAATATGTCCTATTCACATCCTAGATGTGAATGTATGCAGTATATACTCAGTTCATATCCGTCATCTTTATCTACATGTAATGTCTAAATCTACTAGACCTAGATCTACATGTAGAGTTAATTTGCTCAATTTGCGAATATCACATGCATTTTAAAAATTTATCAAAATGACAACAGCTTAAAAGAAAAGATACACATAAACTTATGATATCACAATACAATATTCACTTGTTGTTTGTGATGTCAGACAATGTGTATTGTATCTGTGTATAGTACTACTATACAAGGATTGGGGCATCTTATTGTAACCCTGATAGCAAATTGCTCATTTGCATGAGGAATGGACCAATCAATTGTGCAGATTTTTTTGTATGATGGATATAAAAAGTAATATACTTATTCACATGCACATATTCTTATCTACCCATCCCCTCCCCCCCCCCCCCTCCTGCTCCCCAAAAGGGAAGGCTAACATGATTAAAAATATCAAAGACGAAAAATTCTACAAGAGAAATGTTACCAGTAGTCAAATCCTGATGAAATGGTGAAACCCATACTATCATACTATTTTCCCAAATATAATTCATTGGCAGTCATTGGTAGTCAGCATGTCTGCAAATGTTCATATCATACTATATCACACAGGTCATCAGCTGAGAGCCAGAAAGGCATTAACTTTATGCTGTGAGTTAACACCCTTTTGGCCTTCAACTGATGATATCCGTACTTTTTTATATCATGTAAATATTGTTTTGTTTTCACCCCTTACCTTCATCATCCAGGGCTCTAACTTCAAACTCCTCAGGAGAGTCACCCAGATAGAGGATCCTTGTTGTAGTAATAATATCAATCAGATCAATCTGATCAACTATGACATCACATCGGATCACTTGTCCACTTCCTATTGAACAAAAAACAAAAAAACAAAACAAAACAAAACAAAACAAAACAAAAAAGGGATGTTACAGCTCAATCCATAGAAAGGGTGAATTTTGAATACTGCATACCTTACAAAGTCAATATACATGTACATGACAGCTACAACATTTTTTTTTTCTCTTTCAGGTCTCTCATGGATGACCAAGCTTGTCACTTCTGTAAAAATAAATGCAGTCACAAAAATAATTTAATTGTGTTACTTCAAATTTACATGTTCAAATTACAGCATCACTTAAAATTTAGTTATTTTGGTATTTTGTTAAATTGATACAACATACATGTATGTATGTACTAGTCCTACCTAATGTGTTTTAAAAGATGTGTCAAAACAAGGGTTCGCGATTTATAACTCTTTTTTTTTTTACTAATCACTTAATTCAGCTACATCTTACAATAAACATACATATTTTCAAAACATGTGATTTCAATCAAACATATAATTGTGTGCCATATAGTAGATGCATATTGTTTCAATAGAGCTGAGTAATGTTTCCAACCCTTCCCTACAACAACAAAATCTTAGACCTCTATATCTTCTGTGCCAATAACTTAATTTCTTTAGGTTAATACCATGAACATGGATTTCTGCCAACTAACCTAATTCCTCTGCAAACACCACACTAGTCCTCTGTGTAGGATGTGTGGACAACGCAGTGACAAGGGCTCTCTGGGCACAGCCACTTCCACTATCCTGATCAATGGGTTGAACTGAAGCCACATCAGCTCTCAAGGAACGCCTGTAGATCACGAGGATTGCAATAAATTCATTCAGACTGAAGACAGTGTGCATCAAGGATTTATAAGTAAATTAAAAAGAGATAGACCTACACATGGCCTAGACTGAGCTCAGTTCAGTCTAAAATCACAGAACTTGCAGTGCAAAAATTAAAATTTCTTTTGCGAGGGCTACTTAGAAGTCCACCTATTGTGTTCAGAGATTTTAATGCACTACATCCCATGGGCAAAAATATTATTTGACGGTGGCTCTTTTGTCATTTACAGTGGCTTTTTCAAGAGTTTCGGGGGCTAATCGCCCTTAGCCCCCGCTTATTTTTTTTAATGTGATTTATGAATGCACTTTGTATCTAGTGTTATATTCTAATGCGAGATGTTTTGTTGCAATAAATACACCTGCTTACAGTGAAAGAAAACACAAAAAAACATTTCCTGCCTCTTTTTTTTTTTCTTATCTACCCTTCAAATTCTCTTCAGTTTGTAAATAAATATGTGGAAAAGTATTCTCTTTCATACTCATTACTATGAGATTGTCCACTGATTGTTTGCACACACTGCACAGACCAATTTTCCTACCATCATCACAATATTATTCCCCAAATTTTCAGACAAGCAACAACAACAAAAAAGTCTTTGGATAGTTTTACTCAAAAAAATCCCTTACTAGCAAGCAGTAAAAAAGAAAGGAAGAAAGAAAAAGATTTAGAGTGTCTATCCACTGAAAATAGTAGGACATGTTCTTTGATTTACAAGTTGTTCACTTTGGTTTCAAGGGGGCACGGGCCCTAAATCCACCAGCATTTTCTTTTTTTTAGTTGGATCTAGATTCTAGATCTAAATCTACATGTAACTGTTAGCAGAGCAGTGGCGCAAATCCATTTTGAAATTCGGGGGGGGGGGGGGGGGGGGGGGGGGGGGGGGCACCACATGATTTAACTTTTGTACCTGTCCGAAATGTCTGAAAAAATTTCCTGACAACCCCCCCCCCCCCCCCAAGAAAAAAGGTTATCACATTTTTGGGGTCTAGTCTTCCTCCAAAATTCTCTGACAAGCAGGGTTTTCCACGACGGCTTTTAACATGTAACAGGTTTCGCGTTCGTCCAGACATGTTTAAAATCATGAGCGACAGGTTACAAATTTAAGACATTGAAACAGATCCTTAAGAGAGACTCGCACGGAAATTCCCACAATCAACAACTATTAAAACCTTTTGAACATACAACAATACATACAATGAGGTTTCAGTCATTTTATGAAAGGTAGAACTGATGAAACACAAGTTTTATTTGCTCCATGATCATCTTGATTCAAAATACGTCTGCCAAATGCACAAGATTTGCTACCCCAATCCAGCCTGGTGCTGGCCGGGAGAACATAACGGCCCATATGCACATACGGAGCTTGCGTATATGTACGTATGTATGTACTCTCCATCGTTTCGCTGATCCCACAAAATGTTAATGTGTGCATTACACCTGCTCATTCATACAGCCGGCCCAGCGAAAGTTTCTTTTTTTTTTTTAATTTCTATTCAGGTCCCCCCAAAGTGCACAGGAAGAAGGCAGAAGATTTAATTTCAGTATTGAATACATGTAGAATATGAGGGGCAAAAGAAAACTAAATTTAATGAATTGGAAAAATTATTCTCACAAATCTTGATTCTTAATCTAACATGAAATGTTCAAAAATACGGCTAGATTGCACCAGAGAGCATCTAGAAACCTCAGAGCTTTCAGGGCCCTTAAGCGGGCCCTGGACCACGGCCGCAAGGACTTAGCGCTCGTGTTGTGTGCTTTACGCACAAAATGTGCGTAAAGTAAATGTTTAATAATAGTGCCTATTATTAAAGCTCGCCCTTGCAGCTAGCTAGCGCTTGATTTATATGATGAGTCACGTGGTCAGTGGCTGTCTCTCTCTCTCACACACTCAGAGCCGACTTGGCTAAGTTGGCTAGCCCAATTACGATCCAACTATAAATATGATGATCACAGATCGCAATCATCTTGAATCTTGTCATATTATGATCAATAATTAAATCATCGGCAGAAAATAAAATTGATGGAGATAATCTGAACGTCTGATTGAAAATTATCATGTTTGTATTTCGTTAAAAAAAAGAAATATCATAAAAGTTTATTAAAATAAAGACATTGACAAGAAAATGTTAGTAAAGCACAGACGAACATGTTCCAGTCGTTCGTAAAAGTCATTTGTACTTAATATGAACAACTTTATATGGGTGTTGCAAGAAACTTAAATTTGCAATCGATTGCAAATTTCAATCACAAATTTCCAACTGGTAGATCAATTTTAACTGTTGCAGATAAGTTTTTTCCTTTATGTTTTTAGAAGTTAGAAGCAGACCCGAGGAATCCATTGCAATTAATAAAAATGTACAATAAATTGAAAGTCTTTATGTTAATTTTAAGATGTAAAATTGGCTTGCGATTGATTGCAAGTTTCTTGCAACATCCCCCTCCGAAACACCTCTCTCGTGATCGTTCGATGATTTCGATCAAATGTGCCAAAAACAGAAATCCCATTGTGCACAATGTTTTGTTTCTGTTTCTGATTTATGTTTCTTCACATGTGAAGCGCTTGTCACATGTCGACAGTGTGTGTACGTACTACGCACCACGCGCAGAGTACAGTACGGTATACGGTACGGCCGCGCCCGGGTGTGTTTTTCAAGTTCAACTTCGTGTTTTGATTTTGTAACGTCAACTCTCAACTAAGAAGTTTGGAAAGAAAAGCTAAAACATATATGGAAATAATATGGAGATACACAAGTATCAAAAGATTTTTTAAAGTAGCATGATGATGATCCAGGTATTTATTTCTGTCGTGATTCTTTTGTAGACAGGGTAGAATTTTCAAATATTGTTGTGAATCGCCGTGACTGAACTGGATCTGGACAACACCGGCACCACTTCCGTTCTGGCTAGATACGGCGGGCGCGCGCGGCGCCTCGACATGCCCCGAGCCAGTGTGCATTCATGCAACGGGCGTACGATCACGAGTCGGCCGTATGGTTTCTTCCAGATCCAGTTCGTCGATTGACAGAGCGATCCTCCTCGCATGAACTCTGTCGCAATGTGTTGTCTGCTGGAATAATTTAACTCGACAGATTACCAACAAACAAACGAATAAAAATCAAATGGTTTGTAGCCTTTGTCAATGGTACGGATAGACAATCACACCAAGTACCCAGATCTCACTAAATTGCAGCAATATTTTTTTTTAGGTAAATTGACTTGCGGGTTTAAAACCGGTGGGTCAGCGGGTCCCGCCTGCAAATCATCGGATTTTACGGGACGGTACGGGTCGGGTTTTCACTTGCGGGTTACAACACTATGCAGGCCAGGGCACTCATAGGCCCTTGCCTATGTGGGACTATGTCCAACATTCACTGTTGCAGCAGTCAAAAACAGACAACAAAATTGCTTTAAAGCAAGCTTTAATTTTCTTAATTTGCTAGATTACCTGATTCAGGGACTCTTCAACTCTTACTGTACCACAAATTTGGGGATTCAGAATTGAAAGTGAAATTTTAAATAATTATTTTCCTCTCGTGTATGAATGATCTAGACTGGAAAAACGCCCGCTGATACACACAAAAGCTATTGAAGCCTATTCACCCATAAAACTAAAGCTAGTCTGGAGTACAAGGTTATCTTCAGATAAGCTTGTACATCATAGTGGGCCAGGGCAGGGCTGTCAATCCTCCCGCTTTGGCGGGAGTCTCACGCCACCATGCTCATTCTCCGACCCCCCGCCCTCTTTGGAGGGCTGGCGAGAACAAAAAAATACAAATCTCCCTCCAAGCAGTTCCCCAACTTGCCCAAGGCCAAAGTTGACAGCCCTGCCATTTATGCATGATATGGGTTGGGGAAGGTTAACAAATGGTATGACAATTGTCATTTATTGAAGAATTCCCCCCCCCCCCCCCCACAAAAAAAAGAAAAAAAGAAAAGGAAGATGGAAATGGTCATGATCTGTCCAGATCATGATCATTTCTTCCTTTTTTTCTTTTTTTGTTGTTGCTGTGTTGTTAGTGTGTAGATCTAGATCTAGATCATGTAGATCTAGAGTCTAGATCTAGATAGTCTAGATCTTGATCCACGGTAAAAACTTGAAAATTAATTCTGGAGATACAAACTTACAAAGATCTCGAATTTCGATGAATGATCGCAACATTATTGAAAAGGGGGACGAAAATAAGAACATTAAACTGGTCAAAACTTCGCAGATGCAGACTTGGCGACGGAGCACCACGGGCCAACTGCACACCGATGACAGCGATCCTTCCCCGACAGTTCGGGGGCTGCATCTACTTGAGTCTCGCTTAGATCTACTACAGTCCCCAACATGCAACAATGAATAATTAAAGCCATGCAACAAAAAAAGTCAGCAAACATACCATGTATAGCACCCATCGCTGCCTTCAAGAGTAAAATTGATTGGTGTCGCTGCATAATAAGGAAGCATAATCCTTGGGACATTCAGCTTGTGCCCAGTACATGATGAAAAATGAAATGAAAATGTTGCAAAAACTGTGACAGCAAGAGTCACATGTAGTAGGAAAGCCGACGCCATTTTCACGTTCAACAAGATTGCGCGCGCATTTTACCAAAGGTTTCGAATCTGAAATTCCCGCGGCATCCCTCGCCTCCTAGATCCTCTGCATCCATCGTCGTTGATGGACGTACGGTATACGGTACAGATTTGATTAACGAAAAAACAAGTTTCAATTTGTTTGCGTTTTGTTTTTTTTTTCTGTTTCTTTTGACGTTTAAGTAGGTTATTAGCGTAGGGGGTTATCAACATGATTTCCAGTCACATCGTAAGCAAATAAGCCTAGATCTATTTTGATCATTCCACAACCCATGCATAACGGTAAATGGATAATCCGGGCGGAGAACAGGGGCGGATCTAGCTTTTTTCCAAGGAGGGGGTTTGAGGGGCTGAGCTGGGTATTGCGAGGGAGCGTAGAGACCGAGCCCGAGCGAGCGAAGCGAGCGAGGGGGGAGGGTGTGGGAGGGGGGTATCCCCCCTCCCACAGTAGGGAGATTTTTCATTTTTAGGGTTGCTAGCTTGCGATTTTAAGCATACTTGCATCTATTTTTTCTCTTTTTTGCCCAAATAAATGTTTACTTGGCAGCCCAAGGGGGGGGGGGTTAAACCCCCTAAACCCCCCCCCCCCCGTAGATCCGCCACTGGGGAATACCCCCACGGCGGCTCAGATCTACTAGAGTATAGGTCCATGGCTCAGATAGACGGTCGGAAACTCATCTGTTCAATACCTGCACCCAATTATAGATCATCTTGTTTTGCATCTTTGGATTTCACAAAGTTTTCCCAGAGAGAGATAGGAACCCCGCTCCATCCCACACCATCTCGCCGGTGAAGGCTGTGTCTCATATTATTCAGTTTTTTTCAACGGATGATCGAACTATTAGGCTCTTTATTTTTATCTTTAACTTTCTTTTAAACTTGGATTATTTTCCAATAGATCTATAACTGCATCATTAAAAACAAAAAACAAATAGACAAACAAGCAAACACAAATAATACTACTAGTATAATAAATTATTGTTTCTTTTATAGGGCGCTATATCCAATTCAGAACTGATCAAAACGCTTTACAAAACAACTTGTTAATCAATGAATTAAAACTTTTTTTTTTTTAATGATACAAATGTCCCGGACAAATGTATTGCAGTCAACAGTGCAACACACAAACAATGCACAAACGAAAACTAAACATGTTATTAATATAGGCCTACTGATGGAGGGGGTGGTGCGATATAGTGAGCCCAATATATGACTGGCAACGCCAGTGGCCTATCAAGGTGAACTGGACAGAGCGCGTTATATGTATTTCTGGAACTGGAGTGACGTTTGTTTATTTGTTTGAGTTTAAAGGCGCTTCTCATTCAGTGTGAATATTTGCGCCCATAGACGTATTATGTTTGCGCCCCTTCCCCTTTTGAAGGCCCAGGATAAATGAATGCAACAGAGTGCGACGCACAGGGTACACGTCATATTATGTATATGTAGGGAGGAGGAGGGGGGAGCCGGCGGAGTTGCCAGGTTTCATCCTCCCGTCTGGGTAGGATTTGCCCCCGCCTCCCGGCGTTTACCTACTTCTTATAAGTAAGTCATTCCTATAGGGGTTCTTTGACTTATACTCCTATATGATGCGATGATAAAAGCTTCGTCGGGGATGATGTGTCATGTCGACTTTGTGTGCAGTTCTTCAGGACCAGGTACCGGCCCCTGGGAGCCGGGGGTGCTGGGGTTAATGAAGTGACCCCCTGCAGCACCCCCGGAGACTTCTAAGGGGGCACCTGCCCAGGTGGTACTTAAAGCAGGGACGCCAAAACGCTGAAGAGAGAGAGGGAAGAAACTATGTTTAAGAATCCAATCCGCAGGGTAAAGTGCATTAGAGATGGAGTTTTTCTTATATAGGTTCAAAAAGTTTAATGTGAAAATTTTCTAGCTCGGTCGCTTTGCTCTCTATTCAGGATCTCTTATATTCGCACTCCAATATTGGCTATATAAACATTTTTTTCCTTATTATTATTTATCAGTCTCGGTTTTTTTTAATAATGCCCCCATAATATTAAATAGATTAAATAGATAAATTAAATTTAATAGCATTAAATAATGCTTCCTCGCATAATTTGCTCCAGGATCTCGTAATTTCGCTCCCCAGTCTAATAGTGTCAAGGATTCAAGATCGATAATTCTCGTTGCTTTGGTCACTATCATGTAGTTTCATCATCCTCTTCTTCAGGCGCGTAGCCAGGGGGGCGGTGGGGGTGGTCGCCCCCCCCCAAAAAAAAACCGCCAACTAAAAAAAAAATAAAGCGAGAGCGAAAAAGCGGCGGGAAGTGAGAGAAAAAGCCTAAAAAGGTGCTACGAGCCGTTATCTTTCTCTCAAAATTTGCTAAAACGTCAAAGTTTCCGCGCTTCGCGCGGGAAAGGAAACCCCCCCTTCCTGCGCCCACCCCTGTTATACATACAGTGCAGTATTGCGTCCAAATAATTGAAAAGCAGGCAGGGCGTCGAACTAACTTTTCGCCTGAAAAGGGTGCTTCACGAGTCGTTATCTTTCTCTCAAATTTGCCAGAACGTCAAAGCTTTCGCTCTTCGCGTGGGAAGGGGGAAACCCCTCCCCCTCCCGCCCACCCCTGTTACATACAGTGCAGTATTGCGTCCAAATAACTGAAAAGCAGTCAGGGCGTCGAACTAACTTTCCGCCTAAAAAAAGGTGCTACGAGCCGTTATTTTTCTCTCAAATTTTCTCAAACGTCAAAGTTTGAAACTCCCCCTGCACCCAGCCCCCTGGGGAGCACGCTTCGCTTCGCGTGCTCACATCCCCTAAAATTTAATCCTGGCTACGCGGCTGTTCTTCTTAAATATGGGGGGGGGGGGGGTGGGTTAAGTATATAAAATCGCTTTTGCAAAGGTTTAACATTTCAAAGAAATGTCAACTTTCGGTTGCTGTCTTCCTAAATTCCTCGACTATTAATTAATTCTTAATGGTTTACATTAATGTTGCGTCCCATGTATAGAAAACAGTTTATCAATGTTCAAAATTCGGATCTCTGCCCCTCCATCGCAGTGCTCAATATTGCAAGTTTTCCTGGGTAAATTGCAGAAATTGAGTTTTTGGGTTTAAAACTGCAAAAAAATAATCTACAGCTCATTCGCTTTGCTCATGCACTCGCTTATATTGATGCCGTGGATAAATTGTGTGTGTACATGTGTGTGTGTGTGTGTGTGGGGGGGGGGGGGGTAGGTCATTGCAATTTCATTGTTTTGCCCCGGGCGCCATAATTCCTATATAAGCAACTAAATATACAAAAAAATCTGCTCACAGCACCCCCAGTAAAAAAAATCGTTCCCAGCTAGGGCCTGCCAGGTACACACCGTCTTGATTTTAGTTCAACACCCATGGGTGTATATGCATATACGTCTTTTCTCTCTCTCTCTCTCTCTCTCTCTCTCTCTCTCTCTCTCTCTCAGTCTCTTTTTCTCTTTGGCAATCTTTTCTTCGAGTCCTCTCTTTTTCGTTTCCTCTAGTTTTGCTTTTCATATATTTCTCCCTTTTCTTTTTGCCAATCATTCAAGGGGCAATCGCCCCCCCCCCCCGCCCTCTATAACGCCGCGCCTGCTCTATCTGCTCGAGTATCGGGGTTCTTCTCACCTATTTGCCCAACTGTTAATTCAATCAGTAATGAGTTCTCCCCGTAAACTTTAATATTTGGTTATTTCCTCCAACCATAATCACATTTTTACTTCCATTCCAAGCATTTTGTTGTCTCTCCTTTTTTCTCTTTTTCTTTCTTTTTTTTTTACCAGGGGAGAGGGCCCGAGCCCCCGGGCCCCTATGATCTGCCGCTGCTGTTAGACGGTATAGATCAGTCCGTGCTTTTATTGGAAGGAGAGCGGCGGCCCTCCCATTTCAAAATTAGATTCGTAAACGAAGAAGAAGAAGAAGAAGAAGAAGAAGAAGAAGAAGAAGAAGAAGAAGAAGAAGAAGAAGAAGAAGAAGAAGAAGAAGAAGAAGAAGAAGAAGAAGAAGAAGAAGAAGAAGAAGAAGAAGAAGAAGAAGAAGAAGAAGAAGAAGAAGAAGAAGAAGAAGAAGAAGAAGAAGAAGAAGAAGAAGAAGAAGAAGAAGGGGAAGGACAACTGAAGAATGCAATGTATGCGGCTTGCATGCATGATTTACCTTTAAAAAAAACACTCCTCGTCGGCCGTCCATTTGGAGCCAGAATAAGGGCGTTAAATCCCATCATTTTTTTAAATATAGATTTACGCCCTTTTGGCTCCAAACAGACAAATTTTAGAATGTGAAAGTTCGTCACGTTTAGCATACTAGCACCAGGCGAGGCGGCTAATACTTATTGAGGAGAATATACCCCGGGCCTCTATCCTCCCTCCCCGATATAGGGGCCGCGGAGCGTTTTTGAAAGTGGGGGGGGGGGGGGGGGGGGGGGGGGGAGGCTGATCTGATTTCACTCATTAATGCACCGGCGTAAATTCAGTTTAAGCAGTGGGGGTATGATCGCAACATTGAGGGGAAATTTCCAAAGTTAAGGGGCACCGTAAGGGCTATTTCTGGAAAAAGGGGGCACCTGCAACGGAATAAATCTCTAAACATTGTCATATATACCCTACATTGTGCTTATACATTTATAAGGATTTCAATTAGGTTTCTCTCTTACATGCTCTAATAATAATTTACTTAAGCATCAACGTTTGCAGTTTAGTTTGATGACCTACATATTAATATGCGAGCAAGTGAAGCGAGCGAGCAATTTTTAAAGATCTGTGAGGCTGCATGGTGATCAACAAAATCTTATAAAGAGAAAAAAAGTTCTGAAAGGTGTTTAAACACAGTCTCGGCATGAGAGACTGAAAAGACCTCTAATATAAGTAACATAACAATATCAAATATAAATGTGAGCGAGCGTAGCGAGCAAGCCTTGACGAAATTAAAGTAAAGTTGCTCTAAATCGCTATAAATTAGGGGCACAAATTAGGGGCACAAATTATGGAGCAAGAAAAAAGGGGCCTTTATCAAGAACGATAATGGCACTTAACAAAAAGAAAAAGAAAAGGAGCAGGAGTATGTCATATTAAAAAGAGCAATTATCAGAGGATGAAACATATTTGTCGCACATGAATATTGGCACTTTATACCAGAGGTAAAAGGGCACCTATAAGAATGGAAAAGGGTGTTTTTGTTGTTTCTTTTTATAAAAGAAGAGGGGCTCTTATCAGAAGGAATTGTACTTCTTAGAAAGAAAAGGAGCCCGTTTCAAAATGAATTAAGGAAAACTTATCAGAGGTGTAAAGGGGCACTCATCAGAGATGTCAAGTGTCATTTAACAGAAGGCGGAAGGGGCACTTGTCGAATTAGAACGGGCACCTCTCAAATTTGAATCGAGGATATGGCCACAGGTAAAGATGCACTTATCAGACGGAAAGGGGGTAATTCTTGTATCTGAAAAGAGAGAATGGAAAAAAGACAGTTATTGAAAGAGATTAATAGGTACATTTGATGCAAATGGTTTAAAAGGGAATTGTCGAAGGAAAGATTTTATTAAGAGTTTTATGAGAGATGAAAAGGGAACAGGCTCGTTTATAGAAATAAAATAAAGGGAGCACTTATCAGAAAGAATAGGGGAAATTATAAAATTGGAAAAGGGGAACGTATTATAATATAAAGGATACTTATAAATGGGGAAGGGGCACTTCTTACTAAGGAAAAGGGACAGTTGTCAAGGAAGAAGGGGCACCTCTCAGATTTTAATAGGCCTCTGGCAATTATCAATGGTAATAAAATCAAATTTTAAGATTGTGGAACGGGCAGGAATATAAAGGAAAGGGAGCACTTATCTAAAGTAATCTATTAAAAGGGGAACTTCTAGGATACCCAAATTCCTCAAATACTGGGGACTCTGTAACCCCCCCCCCACCCCCACAGCGCCTGATTTTAAATAATCCTAAAATTTCTCTAAAGAGTTGATGCGTCATTCTGAATCCTGAAAGAAGACTCATGAACTTGTAGAAGGTGTGATAGATAGACTGTCATTTTAGAGAATGCTGTACAGTCCCATTAAGAGGCGGGGATGTATTGCCCATTTGTACCAATGGAAAACATGTTAGTAATGGACATGGATGAGAGATTTTGATATATAAAATCGGAAATATCGGAACATTCAAATCATATCTTTAGCATTTTATCTGCATTTTATAGGAATTCTCACTACACTAACAGTCTTTTATATTAATTTTATCAATTTTATCAATTACTAGAAATTATTTCTTCCTTGAAAATTAGAGGGATTTTTTTTTTTACGTGTCTACTCAAAAAAGTGGGGGCTGCAGACCCCCCCCCCCCTGTTTGATATGAGTTATGACCATATTCCTGAAAAAATATATCTGGAAACATTGATTCTAAGTGAGCTCAGCGTGAAAACTGAAAAGTTATCCAGGAACTGTAGGCTTCAGGCCCGGGGGCCAAGAATTCCCCTGATTTTATTCAAAATTTTCGTTTGTTCCTTCAGACCCCCCCCCTCTCTCTCTCTCTCTCTCTCTCTCTCCTCCTTTTCCTTTCCACGTGAAATAATGAACTCCTTGAACCAGAAAAAGTCCATGAACTGGGATAGAGTGAAGCTTGCAATTGCATTCAATGATGAAGTTCATGTCTCAATGAGTTATCACTGGAAGAAATTCTTCTGGTAGAAATCATAATCGCAATCGTCCGTTCACGATCGGTATCGAAGGTTCAAGTGTGACGTCAATCATTGATGAGGAAGGGGCAACTCTCATAAAATTGATATTATTAGCAGATGAATGATATTCATGAGTAAACAGAAGTGTTGGTTTTCAATGATTAGATTTTGAAAACATCCCTCTTCTTGTTTGAAGGTTAGCAATATAAAAAATACGAAATTCCACACACAATTTACTTTGTGTTATTTCTTGAAAAAGACTAGTCATACATCCAATCATCTCAACAAAATGGCGACGTAGTAGTAAGATAAGATACAGAATGGATAGTGAATCGGGGCTGTCGCAAAACCACGTTAATCAGATGAATTCTGGAACTTCTTCTGTAAATAGCATTAGCAGCAAACAACAAGATGATCATCCAAGACCCAACTATACAATACCTGGAATTTTACATTTTATACAACATGAATGGGCACGTTTTGAAATGGAACGCGCTCAATGGGAAGTGGAACGAGCTGAACTTCAGGTAGGCTTGGCCCACCCGCACATTATACGGCCGCCTATGGCGCTGAGCTGTGGACCCGTATGTGTGGCGTCTATCAATGCTTGCAGTGCTGTGCTTTGAATTTAAAGACAATACATTCTTTTAACATAATAATATTTAGTTCTTAACAACTTCAAGTGCTATATTTGTATGAAAATATTTGTTTACACTACAGGTTGTTTGACTCAATTTGCAATATTAATTATTTACATGATTTATAACAATAACATAAAAATTTGGTTTGATGTCCTGCATGCATGGCATGTCTGAATTTTGTTCTGAACTTTAAAGAAATAAAAGTTTGCCAAAATATATTCGATTCTGATGTGACAAGCTGGTGACAAGTGACATGACACTGACAGTTCACACTTTTGACAATGAAATGACAGATATTGATGTGACATGACCTGTAAATAATGATAAAAGTCAATGAATTCTGACTAGTACAACTCACACTTATGCGAGGTTATTGGAGATAACCTCGCACTCTGTACCATCAATACGTGAGCAATTGCCTCCCAAAGGCAAGTGTGTGATATCTTGCTCATATGTGTGCAGGAGAGGAGCAAGATCAACGACCAAAAACAGCCTGAAAATTTCACTTGATCAAGATAATAAAGATCCTATTGAAGGATCTGGCATGAAATTATTTATTCTATCATTCTAAAATGTAGAAGGAAGTATTTTCTCAAAATTTTGCTGATTATCTGTATCGTTCTGTCAGCAATATGTCGTGTCTTGACACATCCCGCTAACGATTATATTGGTGTTTTTACATCTTCAACTTAGAGGTCATGACAGGCCAGAATTGACACAGTCACAGCCCCATATAGTGATGGTCCCGTGAGTGGACTAGTACAGGCTATAAATAATGATTGTATGTTTTATGTAGTTGGTTAGCATAGTTATTGTCATAATTACTTTTTTAGTGTCCATGATTAGTGCCCATGATGTGTCTCATGGACACTACTCATAGTGTGAGTAGTGTCCATGATTTCACTATTTTCACAAATGGTACCTGATGGTGGTGGTGGCTGAGCCTGAAGAAGTCAAGTAAATATGATCTGATGATGGGGGCTGAGCTGATTGGACCAAAAGCTGCAGTTTGTTCCAAAGACAAAATGGTCTAGTAGACAACATAATACATGTAAATCAAGATGAATCTATATATTTTTAAAAATAGATTGTAATCGTAGGGTTGACATATTCTGAAGTTGCATTGCATGGCATTGTTAAGGTTAAGCTAATGGAAAAATGTCAGTATCTCTAGATCTTATTTTTTGGTCCAAATTGATGCATGTGTAAAATTCTGTTTAACCGAATGAAGTCATACACTACAGTGTACTAAATAAATGCATTTTATTTTGCATCTGACAAATTTGCATTTTACCCTGATTTTGATTGTGTCATGTTGCCATATTTATTATTGATATGTCAAAAAAGATCATCCAACATCAAAGATTTTTGCTCTGAAAGTAATTTTTTCTTTGTTTTGTAGTTTTACTCAACTTTATCATAGAAATTACTTATTAATCTTATTTTTCGTTTTAAGATTAAATGCATGTAGCCTATTGCCCTCTTGAAGAGTTATTTATTTATATGTGTTAAAATTGCACATTATCATGATCATCATATTACCATTATGACATGTATCTGTCGGGGTTTCTTTGACCTGTAATATATCAAAATAATCATTCCTGCTTGTTTGTGTTTTTTTAAAATGTTTTTTTTAATGTTAGAAATAAATAAAAGAATATTTAAATGTGAAATACAGACAGCTTACAAAGCAGTTATTATAATATTATCTACAGGTCTTATATGTACATGTAATTAATGACAATTTTTTGAAGAAAATGTTTTTATGTTTATGGAACTTGCTGTAGTAATGTAACCTTACAATACAAGAAGCATTTACTTTGTAATTGCACACATAGAAAAAAAGAAGCAATTGTATAAATTCAGATATTGATATTATTTTGTTTTTAATACCAAGTATTTCATTTCAGACTACTACATGTTACCATACATCTGTTGCCAATTTACTTTTAAAATAAGATAGTTAAGAGTATAGTATGTGGGTTTTCATTTAGTACCAAATTTGTTGTCAAAAGCCAAGTTTTTACAAATTATTTTTAAAATTCAAAAAATTGCACTTTCCCCATTAATAACTTTAAACAGGCAGCATCAATTTTGTTTCTGGCACCAGCCTTAGTATTCTAACTGTAGGATGCTGCAACTAAAATTATGTATAACCTACAGTGATATTCTGATAACCTTTGCATGAACATAGCATATTAATACAGCTTCAGAGTGATACCAAGTTTTTTTTATATTGCTTTTCTGGTTTGAAACTTTGAATCAATTGACTTCCGCATGATACTAAAAAGTGTAGCACACCTCCCTTTTGGGGGGAGGGGGAAATTATGACCCATGACCCTATGCTAATCCTTTCATGTGTTACATTTTAAAACTGGACAATCATGAATGATATCAGAATTTTTTATCAAAAATTATTTCTTTTTTATTTCTCCAAACCCATCAGTGACCTGCTGATTAGGGACAACAAAAATCTGTTTAAATGTCGAATGCTCAAACTTCTTTTATAGCCAAGCTGTACTGAAAAAGATTAATGTTCATATTTCATGTATATGTTTAGTCTATGAGAACTAAGCATAACATCAGTTTATGTATGACTGATAAATTGTCAAGTCATTGCTCAGCACAAACATTTTTTTAGTTCCCAAAAGAAAACCAAAATGCATATATATCTTTCCAAGTTTGGCTGCCCAAAGTAAAAATCAGTTTTGATTACTGTCGTTTTTAAATTTTATGCTGAACATGATATAGGACTTTTTAGGCCATATTAATTTTAGCTCTTGGAATAAACATCTTTGTTGTACTGTTTGTAGACGGGTCTTGAATGAAATGGTGTAATGTATAAAAAAATTTTTTTTTAAACCCTAAAAGACAAAAAAAATATAATCAAAAAGCTGATTGTATCAAATGTTTATTTGAAATTTTTAGGCCTGTTTTATATAATTGTAGGAAAACTATGTTTTTTTTCTGAATTTCATTGCCCAATGAACAAATTCATTTGTCTAGGTTATCTGGGGATATGCTATTGGAGACCATTTGTAAAAAAAACCCCTGAAAATAGCAAACCTTTTTCAAGCGATACATGTAGATTACATGCTAAAAGAGAACATTTTGTCCTACCTTTGTTAAAAAGTGAGCAGTCATATCTACCAAAGATTTGCATGTTGTACCCATGTCCATGGACCTGGGTACCAATGTACAGTAGCAGTCATGAAATATAATTGTTAAAGTAACTCTTAGAAAGTTATTTTGAATGGTTATTGATGTTGTAAATAGGAATAATTAGAATAATTATAAGACAATGGTGTCTTTAAATTTTTTAACAAATTGATGCAATCTTGCTGAAATTCATAAACAGTGCAATGCATTGGAATCATATAGATACACTGTACATGGGAATATACATACATGTGGCAACAGAATTTGGTCCAAAGTTATAAGTTGCTTCTTGTAATATTTTTAGTATAAGAGCATTTCAAGACCAATTCTTTTTGCCATTGCCACTGTAATGTTCTTCCAAATCAAGAAATATAAAGAATGAGAAAGCACACAAAATTATTTTCACTTGTTTCTGATCTCAATCATTAATCTTTAATGTACAGAATTGAAAACTTTAAAACTTGAGCACCACAATGTCAACTGTTAAATGATATGTTGCAAGGTTTTACATGTAATTACTTTTGTCAAGTGAATACATTGTAGATCTATGTATTGCAGTTGAAATATCTTCTTTTTTTCCTTTTTTTTCAGGGGCCAAAATGCAAGTGCGATTTAGTGGGAGCATTATTATCTGATTCTAATATTCCTCAGTCATTCCAAAATCAGCAACTGACTGTCAGAATAATGTAATTAATTATGAATTGAGACCTCCAAAATCCATAAATTTAGGGGAACAGCAGAACCCTCTTCCCAAATGTTACTGTGTTTTTGTACAGTATGATGTGTATCATTGTGTATGGTAACTGTACTGTGTATATATACAATACAAGACAATCAATGTTACATGTTACTTGTATCCATGTATGATGAAAACATGTACATGTATCAAATTCAGTGTTTTGATCGGATCGTGGATGCAATGTATGCAGATTATGGTTGATTTTCTTATAATCTCATTACCTGTCACATGATTTTTCATTTTTATTCCCAATAGGCTCGCATCGCTTTCCTACAGGGAGAGAGAAAAGGACAAGAGAATCTAAAACATGATTTAGTACGGAGGATAAAGATGCTTGAATTTGCACTGAAACAAGAAAGGTAAAGATGAAAACATTAAAAGTAATCATTCATTAAAGTAATCAATAGATATACAATGTACATGTAGGTGTCAATTTTTTTTAACAACATAGAAATAATATTGATTGTGTTTATAAAAGGTTGATAAAATCAATATAATGTTTCTAGCATGTGGGAGGGAAATAAAGGAAAGAAAAATTCCTTTGTATTATATTAGGAAAGATGCATCTTTAAGATTGCTTAAATTAATGTATTACAATTCTTTGGCTTTTGAATGACTAGAATTTTAGATATGGTAGTATTGCATGTAGGCCTATAGCAGAAATCACATTGATTTGGAAGTGTTGAGTGTGCTCATATTACATGCACATACATATACATTTGACTGTTACCAAGAA
The DNA here is from genome assembly GCA_025618425.1 of Heliocidaris tuberculata. NCBI lineage: Eukaryota > Metazoa > Echinodermata > Echinoidea > Camarodonta > Echinometridae > Heliocidaris > Heliocidaris tuberculata. Next base: position 41,784,680 of record CM046834.1, on the reverse strand, counting down.
AACTGATGTTTGCTGTTTTTCTTTGTTTCTTTGTTTTTTGTTTTTTGCTACAGAACGAAGTACCAAAAATTAAAGTCTGGTTCAGATAAAGATGAATTAAAAGCCCCAACATTTGATGGAGGTAAGATGTTCTTTGGTATTTTCTCTTTTTTTTTCTTTGGCTGTAATAGCTGCATACATGTATTTGTATGTATCCTAAATCATAAATGACCTCTTTTTTTTGTTGTTGTTGCCATATGTGTTCAATTTATGTAGACCTACCCTTACCACATTGTCAATGAGCAACATTGTAAAGAAATAATGAGTTTCATTTTTAGAATTGCATCTCTTTGATATACTCCTTTATATGTTCTGACTCGTGGAGCCACCAGTTTCTATAGAATAAGTGTTGTAAACAAGGAAAAGAATCTCACGTAAACACTATAATTACCGAATTGTCTTGTAAATTGTATTATCCGATATGCCAAGTACACATACATACAGTAGATAGAAATGGCTGTAATTTATTGAAGTCATGTTTGAGAAGCTTTTCATTTGATGTCTGTTTTCTTTAGTTAGTTATTTTGATCAATATCACTTTACACTACATAGTTTCTTTTCCATGCTGTAGACCTAAGTGTACATGTATGATTTAAAGGGGCAATCCATGCTATTTTGTCCCATATGTTACTGCCCTCATCTAATGTTTAATATAAATATCTGATCAATGTCCTAAGTTAGTAGCCCTACTAGAGCATGCATAAGACCAGATATGAAGTGAAATGACACATTTGATGTCAATTATATGTTCATAATTCCACATTAGTTGGTAACATTATAGGACACCAAATAACCAAATGCCCTGGACTTGCCGATAGATCTAAATGTTGTAAAGGTTCATTTAAAAAATATCAAGACACAGAGCAGAGAATCCTGACAATGACTGTGAAGTAGAGATTTGATAATCATGAATACCAAATATGCAAGAACATCTATATAACATATGTGAGAACATCCATGGTTACTTGGTTACCAAGGATTGTATTTTGTACCTTGGCAATGACAGAATCCCTTGGGGGGATTTATAAAGCACTTTCAGGAAATATGGAATAGATTACAAGAAAGTAATACCTTTCTGGCTTTGATGGTAAGTATTAAAGAGAGAGAATTTATTTTATGGTGAGGAAGTAATGTGAATACCAATAAAAATAAATATGAAGCTTATATGAGGGTGGAGCAAAATGTCATACATTTGTAATAAGAGAGGGTTGGTAGGGGAGAGGACACTAAAAGTCCAAATGTGCCTAATATAATGTGATAAACAAGGATATTGTTAATTTTATTTCTTTATTTTAACACAATCTGAAACTATTTTTTGAGTGTTAAAAACTTGCAAATATGTATCTAGGCTAAATATCAAAACAACTGTTTATTTGGATTTTGGATTATAAAAAATCAATAATACTGTGTGCCTTTTTTGGGGTATACCTTCAGCACATTATTACAATCTTTTGATTGTGCAAAGTCATTATTTGGTAGTGTTCCTTCTCAGTAATGCTATGAACAAAATCCCTGCTTGTACCGTCATTTATATTGTCTCCAGCAACCGCATGAAATGGTATACAAGTACACATCTAATCTAGACCTAATGCAAGTTCATGTACTCTATGGAGAGAGAGAGAGAGAGAAAGACACATAAGAATCTGATATACACCACATTACTACTCCATATACATCTTGTTCTACTACAGTATGTGTATTAAAATCATTGCTTGTGTCATGTTTGTGTTCATTTTGGGGTAGTATTCATTTTCAATTAAGCCCCTTTCACAATTGGTCTGCGACCGTTTGCGACCATTTGGTCGCACGACAGGCTGCAACAGGCTTCAATCGCCATCGATCTCATCAGGTCGCAGAAAGGCATTCACAAATGCAACAGCGGTCGTAAAACAAAAGCGACTAGAAGAGACCGTTGCACGAGTAAGTCGCATTTGCTCGCATATGCTCGTGCGAGTGGTCTTGCGTTCACATGCGAGTGTTGCACGAGTGATTGCGAGTGGCTTGACGCCAATCACAATAGTCGTACGATCGATTGCATGGTCGTGCGAGTGGATGTGAGACTATGCGATCGCTCGTGCGATTGAATGAGACCGGTGCAAGTGGTCGTGAGAGTATTCGTGCGAGTGGCGTGGGGTATAAAAACCCCCTCGACAATTGACCGGTAGTCAGTTTCAAGTTGGCCTTCTTAATAGTCAAGATGCCAAAGAAGAAAGTTACAAAGAAGAGAAAGTTGTTAGAGGAGGGCCCTGTTGCAGAGGATCATCTCCATAGTCCCCCTATATATACCCCCGAGGAATAGTCGCATACAGTCTCATACAGTCGTGCAATGGTAGTACAACGTTGTAAGATGTGCTGCGATCGGTCGTGCAACAGTCTCATGGTCTTAGCACAATCGCACCCATTCGCAAGACTGGTCGCTATAGGTCGCTAGCGCACGTGCGAGTGTTGCACGACCTCCAGCCCACCCACTGCGACTATTGAATCGTGCGAACTCTCGCATCTAATCGTGCAACGTTGTGCAACACTCATACTAGAATCGCACGACTGGTCGTACGACCTAATGCGAGTGAATCGATCGCATCTGGTCGTGTCTGGATTTTGAGCATGTTCAAAGTTCAGATGCGACCAGTCACGACCACCTCAGGTTCGTGCGACCGCCTGCAACGACTGCGAGTGGTCGCAAGACACCAAGCGATCGGTCGTGCAACACCCCGAAAAATCTGTTGCAGGCGGTCGCAAACTGGTCGCAGACCAATTGTGAAAGGGGCTTTAATGATACATGTACATGTATACATGAGAATTTTTATGGAAGTGGTATACAGAGCTTCTTGTATTTCATCACCCCAAATCAAAAGCAATGTTCTGTTTTATTACCACGTTATGCGATGTACAGGGCTGGTCAAAAGTTTTGGTGCACCCTAGATTTTGTGACGAGTTTTGATATCAGATTTTATTTCCTGTGAAACTCTCAAAAGCAATTTTACAGGTTTCAATACTAATCTACTTACATGTATAATGCTTTAATGCTTAGAGTGTATTAAAACATTTTAATACACTTGTATTTTTCTTTCTCCATTTTGATTAACCGACAAAATGCAGCCTAATGATACGTGCTGTTTAACACACTTTTTTGTCAAAAATTGATGGAAAACGGACTCATACATTAGAGAACCCTAAGATTTTACAGCTTGTTTTGTTAACAGCCTTGTAAAATTATTTACCATGTTCACATAGCTTTAAATATCTATCCAGTATTCTTGCAATAATAGTCCAGAGATTTCTCTTTGCCTCTTCTTTTCAACTAGTCCCATATACATGTAGGCCATTTTAGGTTTCACTTACAGAAACTAAGGCTTTATTTCATGATATATCACATTATTTTGTAACTATTGATCCTGCATATTATGTAGCATGAATGCACTATGTGTTATTGAAAGAAGTATAAGAAGAAGGTTAAAGAATTCCAATGGTTTAGTATGTTCTGTTTCTGGACCCTAAGCCCAAACAGCTTGTCTTGGACGAGTTGAACAGGGAACATCCCTGAACATTTGTGCTGGAATACTGAATGGACATTTCAAATAATAATAATTCTGAAATTCAATAAGGGAAAATATTACATTTGAAAGTCAATGAATACAACTATGGTTACTTTGGACAAATTCAGTGTATAATTTGTTTTTCTTTTGATTTTGAACAGAAACGTAATTTAAGATTGCATAAATTGTTATGTCATTTTTCATCAGTTGTGGGTATCCAACCAAGCACAGTTTAAAGTAAATCACACCTGAACGTTTCAGAACATATCGCATATAAAACCTGAAATGTATAACCAAACCTTTAGCAAATTTGTCAGTATATGTACCTAGACAAGTTCATTATGTGGGGATTAGACATTGCAGCAAAAACCCATCTCAAAATCCAGGGTGTACCCAAACTTTCGACCTGCACTGTATGTACATATGTAGTCTACATGTGCATTTGATATGTTTTTCTTTTGTTGTTGTTTTTTATTATTGTTTTGTAACAACTGACATCACATCACGTTTTTGTCTTCTTAGTTATTTTTTAAATAGTGTCCTCAGCTTTTTTGTGTTGCATTTACGTGCTTCAGTTTAAGATTATCCATACAACATGGAAATGAACACAAAAGTGGAGGCAAACGATTACAGTGCCGATTGTACATCTGAAATTTCTGCTTGTTTTAAAGACTATACTCCGTAACAGCAAGAGTAACAACAATATGAAAACGCAGAATATCAAAATGGATATTTAACTATGACAAAATCACAGAAATCACAGTTTTCTTGAATGACATGAAATATACAAAGATAAGGTAAGGTTACATAGAATATGATAAAGATATACGTATCGTTTTTCAACTCTCATTTGCCTACTACATGTACATGTACATGTACTTCAATTATGGAGGGGGAAAAAAAAAACCCTTTTAAAGCAGCTTTATAGGAGAATTGATTTCTGCAATGAAGAATCAAAGAAATCTAAAAAATGGTTTTAGGGGGCATACTAATAGTATTGATCTTGGGCAAAGAAATATGAAATACTCTGTTTGATTTTAACCTGCATCAAAGTAGACCATTATTGTTTATTTATCATTTTTGGTTTTCCAGAGGAAGGCGGCCAGGAAGAATCAGCCCTATCACCAAATTCAATCAATTTCAGACAAAGTCGACAGCTTCTCAGGCAGTAAGTATAAGTTTTGGAATGATTGCGATAGATATAATTGCTTTTTAAACCATGAAAAGCATACATGTACAATTGGGAAATTATTTCAAATTTATGCTGTAGTATTTACATGTACATATTGGACTAAAAAATTATCTGAAGGTATCAAACCTCAAAGCAATTTCATGCATTCATGCTTCATGCACACAAACAATGAAATAGCTGAGAAATCTTTAGTAATATATTTGACTGGCAAATATGAGTAAAAATGTATCTTAATGATTTCAGAATTATTAAAAAAATATTGTATTGTCAATGAACATGTATACAAACAAGTGTAGAATTTATGAGTAGTAAGGAGTTTTACTTCACCGTATATTTTGAGAGAGAGAGAGAGAAGGGGGGGGGGGTGGGATCCGAGAGCAGTCAGAGCACACTCTGTTTTTCAAATTTGCATGCCCATATGTACATGTAAATGTTTCTTTCATTTGTTTATGTGTTTCTTTCTTTTTTATTAATTACACCCAGTAGTTCATAAAAGTGAAGTGTTTTAGCCTCAAATTAAAAAAAGAAAAAAAAGACTCCTTAGCAAATTGAAGGACAGGCGTGTAGATACATTGTAAATAGAATTCTTTCAAAGTTTTACTGGATCGTGACATTGATTTGGTCAGGTGTTCTGAAAATTGCCTACATATAATCTAAAAATACTGAAATGCCAGCTTCTGAAGTTGTCAACTTTCCAAAGATTTTTATAAAAATAGAACCAGAAAGATCATACTCACTGTACAAGTATGCAACGTGTGTCTGCAAATACTCTTTAAAGAAGTATAAGGAAGTAAATGGAACATTTAGCCACACATTATGTATGGAGACATTAAAAAAAAAAAGTTTTGGAATGTCTTAATGACTTCTTAATCAAGTTTTCAACCTTGACAAGATGATGCATGTAGGAATGTGAAGCGAGTATTGTTTGTATAAGCTTTGTGCATTGGAATGTGGTTCATTTCCTGTCAGTGAACCTTGACTTAAAAAAAAAATCACTTTACCCATTGCATGGTGGTTCATGTGCCCTTTGCTGTATTCATTCTATCTTGAGACTATACTGTACTAAAAAGAAAGAAAAGGATTATGAACACAAATTTGCGTTTCATAGTCAGGACTCAGGAGACGAAAATAAATAGCTTCTTATAGTCTAAAAATGTCATGTACTTACATTTATGCGTACCTGTACATGTACATGTGTAATTCATATAGGCAGTAAAGTATTTATGTCTTTAATTGAGATGCATTTGTTATCACAATTTGTAGTCCAAAGCTTCATAATGTTGATTAAGGACCATCTGTGTTAATGTACATGTAGTTCCGCACTCGCTGAATAATTTGCTACCAATTAATTAGGAGCCTTCGTTCACACAGCAATAGTACTTGGTGCATGCAAGGTACATGTACTTTGAAGTGTGCACAGTACATGTACATATATACATGTGGGCATGCCTTAACTGTATGAGTATACTTTCTAGACCCATGATATGATGATACATGTACATGTAGCTCATTATTCATTTATAGTTTAGGCCTATACAAAGTTACAAAAGCAGTTTCGTTGTATACAATGCAGATGAGACTGAGAAAGACAAATCTCCATGCTGTAATTTTGGCACACTACAGGTACTGTACATGTGCATGTACATGTAGATGAGGAAGATGTTGAGCTTCTCAAATATTAATTTACAGGGTTGCAGTGTGGTATCTACGTACTTGGATGTACAGCAAGTAAATACATTGTACATGTACATGTATATAGTGGATCTTAATTGTGTGTGATGTCATTTTGGATCATGATAATAATGGGTCATAAGTGAAACAAAATAAATCCAATCATCTTACATATTTTTTTTTCCAATTCAATTCAATTTATTTAACCATAAAAGCAAACATATTTACAAAAGAAGTAAATACATATCAATAAGTCAAAATCTACATTAAAGCAAAATATGGTTAGGACCACAAAAAGTAAGATGCTTATAAAGCATGGCCCCCAAAATTGTAATGAAAATAAACTACACAATTTCTTAAAATCCAATAAATGAAACAACACAATCACTACATACACAGACAAGCAAAGACAGAAGTATTGCATTCACACACACACACACACAAACACAAACCCTGACATTTCTATATATTATCAATTAAATAATTTCTGCAAAGTTTCTTAAAAGAGGATAATGTTGTGCATTGTTTTAGAATAGTTGTTAATTGATTTCACTTTTTTATACCGGTAACTGTTAGTGAATTTAGTGAGGAAGTAAGTCTTACATGTACTTTTGGTTGATGAAAATGATCTTTTTGACGAGTTGCTTATTAATGAATATTCAAATTTTGGGTAAACATACTACAATACTTTTCCGGAAAAATGTTATGCCTTACAGAGTACATAAAAATTAGAGTATTGAATGTAATTAACTCATGTACAGGCAAAACTTGCTTCTTTTTAAAAAGGGGTTTACTTGCACATTGCATTTGTGACTTTGTAATTATGCGAAGAGAGCTTTTCTGTAAAATACATAATTTGTTTAGATGTGATTTATAAGTATTACCTCAAATATAGTTGCAGTAGTTTAAATGTGGCAAGACAAGGCTGTTGTAAAGAATATACAAAACATTACTGGGTAGTATGAATTTCAATTTATATACATGTAGGATACCAACATATTTAGAGAGTGATTTAGAAATTTCTGAAATGTGCATACTCCAGTCTAAAGACTCATTGATTCTAACTCCAACAAATTTTATACTCTTCAACTTAGAAATGACAAGATTATCAATGACAATATGTGATAAGTCATTGGGCACTCTCTTGTTCCTTGATCTAAATATAACATAATTTGTTTTGGTTGTATTCATAGATAATTTATTGACTTTGAACCAGGAGGAGACTTTTGGGATTTCCCTGTTCACCGATGAGATGAGTGTTTTTATATTACTGTTACTCATAAGAGCACATGTATCATCGGCAAACGGAAAATTTAAAAAGAGAGGAAGATTTAATTATATCATTTACATATATAAGGAACAAAAGAGGGCCCAAGACAGATCCTTGCGGTACACCACAAAGACTATGCTGTATCGAAGATTTGACACCATTGACCATCACATACTGATTCCTTTCAGACAAATAATTTTCAAACCAATTTAAAGCAACACCTCTGACACCATAAAAATAGAGCTTTTTTAATAACATGTGATGGTCAGTTATGTCAAATGCTTTTGACAAGTCCATAAAAAGTCCAATGCAAAATTTATCTTTTTCAATTTCATTTTGTATGTGAGTACATAAGTTTGAAACAGCTAATGCAGTTGAGAATTTTTTTCTAAATCCAAATTGTGCATCGGTTTAAACATTATTTACTTGTAAAAAACTATATAAGCATTCATGAATAATTTTTTCAAGAATTTTAGAGAACAATGGAAGGATGGCTATTGGTCTATAATTAGTTAAGTCATTTGAGTTCCCTTTTTTTTTTATAAACTGGTACTACCTGTGCTAATTTCAAATTATAAGGCACGACTCCTGTACAAATTGATGTATTAAATATGTAGCATAATATTTGCTGAGAATGAGTTCTTTTTTCACAATCAGTAAAACTAAATACCTGTTTTGACTTTTGGTAATGATGTACATGTAGTATCTTGTCTTTGTCATCAAATATTGGTTACCTTATTGATGCAGAGCAATTTTGTGCATTGCCCAAGAATGGGCAGACTTACATACATGTACATATACTCTCATACAATTCTCAGACAGTTCCCTTCCCCCTTATCTTTTTTCTTTTTAAACTTATTTTTTATGGGGGGGGGGGGGGGGGAGTTAACAATATAGACTAGGAAAGTCTGCACATGGTCATTAAAACAAAAAAATTGAGCCAAAATAGTTGAGAACCAGTTTGCAGGGATGTATCAATTTCCCCTCCCCCCTCCCCCCCCCCCCCCCCCCCCCAATCCTCACCAATGTGTAGCAAGTTTTTTTTTTCTTTTTCACTTTTAATTTGTTTGGTTAAAGTATATTTCATGTGTATTTTTATGTGTATATGACCTACATGAAATAAAACACTACCATACTTCAATTGGTACAATTTATATGTATTAATCACTCTTTTACTACAGATAAAGTAGACAATATAAGATTGATGACTTGAGTTGCTAAATGTGCACTGTTGATTTACAGTATAATACCTGCCTGGCTGCCTACTTGATAATTGTTAATGGGAGTGTGTCAAGACAAGAGACTTTATTTCACATTGTTGACACAGTTGTTGACATGGGCAATAAACAGATACAACTCAAGCAAACTACATGTATGCCTACATGTGTATGAAGCTTACACCTATTGGTACATGTAGGTACATGTAATAGGTATCCTATACATGTGACATATGATCACCAGTCCTTTGTGTGAAGCCAACATGCACATTATTCAGTGATAACTGGACATCATATTACTCTGTAAACATGTAGAGTGTATTTTGCAATTTAAGAAGTGTGATTCCATTAAATTAATTGACATGAGCTACATGTATGTGTATTTTGGCTTGATTTTTTTTTTCTTCTTTTATTACATTTAGCAGTTGTGTTTCTTTCTTTCTTTTTTTTTTTTTTTAAATTTCAGACCTGCATACATTGTACATACAAGGCCTGCATGTAGCTACATGTACATTATGAGAACATCACACTTGTACACAGTACTGTGCAGTACTATAGGCCTACTTTTGTTATTTGAAGGCCCAGGCCTAAAAACATATTTTTGTTGATGGTAATTTTTTTTTAGATTTCCCTTGGATTACAAAGAGAGAAATATACTTTGAGGCAATGTTTATTTTTCTATCTTTTCTCTTTAAGACTTTTTTAAAATATAGATTTCTCAAAGCTAAATGCTCTCTGCTTTAATTTAAGCAGAAAATTCATTTATCATAGACGTAAATATGTGCAGAACAGAGTAGAACTGTAGAAAATGCAATATCACAAAGAGATCCTTTTGAGTTCCAGTAAGCTTGACTTGTTATTGTACAATTAGAATGCCAAAAATGCAACTGTAATGGACGGAATGTATAGGTTCTAGACTACAGCATGACGAACACTATAAACGCTGTTGACTGTTTTGAGTGGAAGCTGAATAATTTATCTCAATGAAGCGTTTTGGGGTCACATACTTGAAAATTACCTTCATGGGTAATGGATATTGATGAATCAGCCCTGATACAATTTGTATGTTAATAAAGCAAATTCTGTGCCTTGTGGTAGGCCATTTGGGATCATCCTCATGTAGCATCTCTCAATTCATTTTGACAGGGGAATATAGATCACAAATTTGCCCCTTTTTTCTGTTTTGGCTGATTGAGGCACAATGTAGAATTGGGAATATCTTCGTTATGCTTTTCTTCTCTTGTTTCTTCATTTGTCTTCTTTGGGGGGGGGGGGAGCATTTTTCATAAGAAGAAAAAGGTGCAAAAGTATATTAATTTTCTATAATTTAATATTTTCAAGCAAAAATGAAAACAATGAAATCATGCTTTCATGTAAATCTACAAAATGCTATGAAAAGCATAGGAAGTTATAAAGCGAAGCGATTATCATTTTAATTAAAAAAAAAAAAAATTATAATTTACAAGTATAGTAGTGCAAACATATAGTAAAGATGAGATGTTTTAAAAAGAAAATTTTGAGAATGTGACTTAAAACATTGACATGTACCCTTATAAGTGGTTCTCATGTGTACTGCCCACATTTTGATATTGTGTGTATTGTAGTACATGTACATGTACTTGTTGGCAGAGAAAGAGCCTGTCTTTCATTATGAAATTAGAAATTGGTTCATGAAAATTTGTGAAGATAGAATGCATGAGTCATTGAACTGTGTTTGTAAATTAAAGGTGCTTTTTAAAGGGAAATCCAACCTTTATAGCAAGTTGCTTTGAAAGAAAGAGGAAAAATCAAAGAAGCAGATTGGTGAAAGTTTGAACGAAATCGGACAAGCAATAAGAAAGTTATGAATTTTTGAAAGTTGTAATCACTATGCATATGGGAATTTCAAATTGGCCGAATAGGTAATGTCACTGTGATGTAGCTGTGGACAACTCCCCCATTCGCTCTAACACACAAAATGACTAAAATGTCACTTTTTTTCAAAATGCATTACTCAGTAGGATCTTTTCGTTCATGAGGACCTATAACAATATGCTATCTCCAATATATTTTGAGTACTGCCCCGAGGGTTATAGTGTCTCGAAGAAAACCGCAAATTAATGATATTTTTGTGTACGACAAATGGGAGAGTTGTCCACAAAAATGTCACAATTGACTCACCAAATTGCCAATTTGAGATTCGCATAGATGTAGTGATCTCATTTTTCAAACATCCATAACTTTCTTAGTCCTTTTCCGATTTCTTTCAAACTTTCGCCATCCTGTTTTTCTTATTTTTCTGCTTTCATATAAATCATCTTATTATCAAGGTTGGATTGCCCTTTAAGATTTGATAGATCATGTTGAAATATTGGTTTAATAGATTATAGGAAATGAGATCATATATGGATTGTGACAATTGTATGAAATTCCTTTGAAATCACTTGTGTAGTTGTGATGATTATCTATAATTTTAGAGTTAATTGTAACGCTGTATGCAGAAAATTCTCATTATTCATTATTAAAAATCAAATGTACAGAAAACATTTCCTAAACTAAATAGTAATCATTTTTCTGAAAACATTCAGGGATGTTTTTTCTTACTATGTAATGTACATGTACATTCAAAGACAAATTGATTACTGTCATGAAAAACTTTATGACAAACTATGAAAATGTAATCCTACATGTATGTACTCTAGAACATGACTTATGTATTATAATACATGTACAAAATTTTTATTACTATTAGTGATACATTTTAGTAAACTTTGTGGAACAGAAAGGGAAATAGCAAAAACACTTATGACTATTTCTATGGGTAGGTGGCAGATATGAGCAGGGCTTATGTTTCTCCTCCAAAGTGACGCAAGACTGAGACCTGAAAGTTTAAAGATGTTTTGGATAGAGTTGACCTTATGGCTACAGACGGTTAACCTTTTTGATACAGTAATGATATCAATACAGTTGAAAGTTTAGGTTGAATACAAGCAACAACCAGGAAAAGAGGAAAATGTGTGTATTGAGAATTCTAAGAAATGCCTGAAGATCAAAACTGATACCTCTTCCATTGATTCCCACAACTACGAAGCATCTATCGTACAAGATTACAAAAGGTGTCTTTACAGTGCCTGCATATGATTTCAAATGGTTAGAGGAGGGTGTATCTGAACAACCTGATATGATAGAAGATGTTCATATTACTGTCGTGACCGTGGTCCCCCTCACTGTGCACATCCCACCAGGTTGATGTCATGAAGAACACAGCTGACTCCAACGCTCCTCTCCAACGACAGTCTTGGCAGGGTCAGATTCCACCGGCTAATTAGTCTCAGGAACTAGACCTTGTGGGATGGTATTTCATACCATTTCCATACGATAGAACATTTCCTGTTAAAAAAAGGGCCAACTGTTACAAAATGATTATTTTTGAATCAACTCAATGAGTAAATTTACAGAAATGTATTAAAAGACTGTGTATTATTTGTAAGCCCCTATTCAGGGTTCCACACAAACTTTTTTTCCTGTACATGTAGTTTCGTAGTGAAATATTTGTGGTGTGTGTGCACCACTGCCCCAAGGAGACTGCACCAGGCCAGGCCCTGTATTTGGGCATTTTTATCCTTTCCATGGATTCAGTAAATAAAACTAAATACAAGATGTTTTGATTTTGGGAGAATTACAAATAGCAAGTTACATACAAGTATACATGTACATTAACAATTTCCATGCAAAATGAACATAAGAATTAGAGTAATCATATTACACACAGTTTTACTGTAACTACTTTGGCAAGTAGTCATCAAAGAATGAGCCTTATTGAATGGGCTGATAAATCTAGATCACTGTCATGGAAATGAAAAGAGTCTTGTTCCCTAGACTAGAAATTATATGTCAGAGCTGACAATTTCACAGCATGCAGAGCTCAGTTGGATGAGCATTGCATACATGAGTGCTAATAATATGCTTCAGATTGTTAGAGTGCATTGCTAATTACCCACTGATGGATTTATTAGTATTCCCTGAATCTAGAATCCTAATAGTATAAGGTTCATTGAAAATGGGTGATCTTTATAGAATTAAAGGAGATGATGAAATAATGATGTGATTTAACGTTGAGGATGTCTTTATAACTATGTTGGGATAGCCATATCATCATCATCATTGCATGTACATGTATGTATCAAGGATGTACATGTAGATGAAAGATGATTAATATACAAATGTACATGTACATGTATATGTACCAGAAGAGTATTGTCCTCAGGGAAGTGTTAGGGTGAGGGTTGAACATTTGAAGTGCATGAACATATTTTGCGTACATGTACATGTAGATGATCAGGATGAAAACATAAAAGGTGAAAAATGTTAATAATTAGTTTTTAATATTTTATTAAACTAATTTTTTTTAATTAAGAAGATTTACATGTACATGTCCTGTAAAAAATTGTTTAAAAAGAGCCCCCCCCCCCTTCCCTAAAAAGAATTTCTTTTGAGGAATTGCAATGCAGCAAATCATGGAAACAATAGCCAAGCCTATTGATGTGTTTGTTTACCCAGATGCAATTGGATGAACTATTGCAATTTTATATTGGCCTGCAAGCCCTGCATACATGTACATGTACATGCAATGTACCTCTGTTTGTGTTTTGAATATAAATAGAAAATGTATGCCCTCCCCACTGGACTGAATATTTAAAATTACATTTGCTATTCATTGCAAACATTTTGTTATGAAGAAGAGTTGTGAACTTAAGAATATTCTTGAAACTGAGATTGCATATTATAATGATTATAGTGGTCATAATAATACTAACGGTTAGAGTGATGACCACAAGGTTCATATTTTTGTATAACGAAGTATTGAAGTTTCATGCTTTGATGAAATATGTAATGATAAAATATAATCCTTCATGATTCAAAGTGAGCACAGTACAGTGTATTTCATAATTCTGTGCTATGGTGTACATACCAGTTTATGGTTATTGGTACATGCATCGAAACATGTAAAACAACTTCAAACATGCCAGAATAAATTAGGCATAAGTTGTGGTCAGCTGATTTATGTCCCAGTGATGAAGCAACCTTTGTGCAAATGTGTGAAATGTCTAGTGTACATACTGGTATTGGTCTTTGCTTTTAAACATATTTTTGAAACTCAGAGGGCTGTTTGTTGTGTTATTATTTCTGCACATTTTCATGAACATTAATTTTTAGAGTGGCCTATTGTATGATGATTAAAAATCTGTTTTAGTTTTGGATTCATAAGTGGAGTCCATCAGGACCGTGGGATCATTTATATTTTCAATTAATTAGGTTTGAGATCAGAGGGTCCTTCTCTTGAAAGAAAAATGCATTGCAATAAAGCAGAAAGAAAATATTGACTTTGTACAGTTTGTTGAATGTACAATTGCCATATAATTTATTGAAATGAATGGATGCTTCTCCACTACTAACTAAGTGGCCAATAATTCCATTCAACTGTTTTAAATAAAGTAAAGCTTTTACCAAGCAACATTTAGGATGAAAATTAGCTTTGGACAAACTCTGGAAATGGTCAAGACTACATATGTGATGAATTTGAAGCTATAAGCATACACTTCTGCACTTAAAGGAGAATGAAACCCTGGGGAAATATCCATTTTAATGAAAAGTGAGGATAGAGAGAAGCAATTTTAAAACATTCCATCAAAATCGGTTACAAAATGAAAAAGTTATGAAAGTTCGAAAAGTCTCAATTTACTTTCTATGGCGATCCTCAAATTGGCAATGTTGCTTCAAAATGGCAGGTTTAGTAGTAGTACAACTCTCAATTTTTTATTCACAAAATTTCATATTTTCTCCATTATCTCTAAAGATGCTGCTTGTCTTTTTGTGAACTCAACATATGTTGTGTCAAGATGCTGCTTGTCTTTTTGTGAACTCAACATATGTTGTGTCAAATACATTTTCCCATGATATATCTTGAGCTAAGAAGGCAACAAGATGCACCTTGACAGATAATGGGGAAAATATGAAATTTTGTGTACAAAACATATGGGGAGTTGTACTACTAAACCTGCCACTTTGAAGCAACATTGCCAATGTGAGGATCGCCATAGAAAGTGAAATGAGACTTTTCAAACTTTCATAACTTTCTCATTTCGTTGCCGATTTTGATGGAACTTTTTAAAAATTGCTTCTCTCTATCCTCTCTTTTCATTAAAATTGATTTTTCCCCAGGGTTTCATTGTCCTTTAACAAACAACCAAGGACATTTGGAAAATTAGCGATTGTTGATTTCATTCAGTCATCAAAATGACAAGTGTTTTTACTAACTGCAAAAGGGGTGGTTTAAACATGTACATGTACGTAGACTCAATAATATGAGACCGCCCAACAACAAAAAAGAAAGAAAAGAAAAGATGATAGATACATGTAGATAAATAAACAAAATAAGAAATGAACTAAGATATTTAAAAAGAACAAAAAGAACAAAAAAATTTGAATAAAAAATATCAGAAAAAAATTATTACCTGTCTTAAAGCAATAAGGAAAGTTTGAGCATGGCTACATGAGAGTTGGTGTATACTGTAAAAGTGGAAATTTTCACGCGATTAATTTTTTGCGCTCGGCCGAGCACAGTGAGTTTCACGTGATTTAATTTCGTCAACGGGCTAGGCTCATGGGCAAATGAATACGTATACAAAACTATTCACATGTTTTTATTTTTGCACAACCTTCATGCCGCGCAAAATGCGTGAAATTTCCACACCGCGAAATATTCCATGTTTACAGTACTGTGAGGTTTTGGAATCATCAAAATGATACGAAATTGACCCAATCTTGCTGAAAAGCACATGCATAGGATGATGCACTGCACACAGAAATAGGTATATGGGACTGCACATACATGTGGCTTGAATGTTCGGCCCAAACATTTCTGCTATTTCTCGTCATATTTCGAATATGAGGGCATTTGGAGAGCAATCCTTTTCAGGGGACATTTCTACTATGATTTTCTTCCTGACATAAAAGGAATCAGAAAGCTCGCAAATTATTGTTCACCTTTCCCAGAACTCAATCTTCTCTTTAAAATAAGGAATTTATAGAATGCAGTATTTAAGAAAAAAAAAGAAAAAAAAAATCAATAAATATTTTGGATTTTGTTCCTTATTTTAGAGGGCAATCCAACCTTGGTAATAAGATGATTTGTGTGCAAGCAGAAAAATAAGAAAAACAGGATGGTGAAAGTTTGAAAGAAATCAGACAAGGACTAAGAAAGTTATGGATGTTTGAAAAATGAGATCACTACATCTATGCGAATCTCAAATTGGCAATTTGGTGAGTCAATTGTGACATTTTTGTGGACAACTCTCCCATTTGTCGTACACAAAAATATCATTAATTTGCGGTTTTCTTCGAGGCGCTTTTACCCTCGGGGTTGTACTCAAAATATATTGGAGATAGCATATTTTTATAGGTCTTCATGAACGAAAAGATCCTACTGAGTAATGCATTTTGAAAAAAAGTGACATTTTAGTCATTTTGTGTGTTAGAGCGAATGGGGAAGTTGTCCACAGCTACATCACAGTGACATTACCTATTCGGCCAATTTGAAATTCCCATAAGCATAGTGATCACAACTTTAAAAAATTCATAACTTTCTTATTGCTTGTCCGATTTCGTTCAAACTTTCACCAATCAGCTTCTCTGATTTTTCCTTTTTCTTTCAAAGCAACTTGCTATTAAGGTTGGATTTCCCTTTAATATAGGATCATGTTCCAATCCTCTTCAGTGTAAAATTTATACATGTATGTTGTTAACTAAGCTCCATTGTCAATTTTAGGTGTGTGGTACTGCTCCTGTTGTTTATTCAATGGATGGTCACTGTTAATACCTGTATATATATACATTTAGCATGTCATGAAATCAGTCATACATGTAGATGTATGAGAAAATTGCAGTGTTTCAACTGAGTACTAATTCCTCTTTCCCCCACTTTGTACGTGTAGTCCAGTTTTCCTATATTTGTTTTTAACATCAGTTTCTGTTTTGTTTTTACAGATATTTGCAAGAAATAGGCTATACAGATACTATTCTTGACATCAGATCAAATAGAGTGAGATCTCTGTTGGGTCTTGCTCCCAATGAACGAACAGGTCCTGGTCTAGAGACCAATGGTCAGATAGAACCAATCGTCAATGGTGAGAGTCCATCCAAGCAAGGCAGGCACATTGATCAGGGCACAACAAAAAGGTAAAGGAAGGATGAAGAAGTTTGTTTGTTTTGCTGTCTAAAATCATTTAAGCTGATTCATGTCAAATCCCAAAATATGTCGAACTGTCACTTCAAAGGGGAAGGATACTGTCATATAAATTCAGCCAGGTTAAAGTAGAAGATCACAGAAAAAAATTTCATGAAACATTGGAAAAGGTCAAGCAAAGATTAAGAAAGTTATTGCTCTATGAAAGTTGTGATTATGAATGATATAAAGAACCTATGAAATGTGGGAATTAGTTTATTTGCGACTCCACACATCATGGCTGAATCTTTAGCTCTCCATATAACGTTTATTAGCTAATTGCTCTCTTAATTTACCCCCGTTATCTAAAGCATGCACAAATCTGATTCTCTATTTCAGCTTCCGTTTAGTTAACTTCATATGAAGGGTTTCCCCCTTTAAAAAATTATATCATGATGTCATATGTACTAAGTTTCATGACTAACTAATACTTCCTATCATAATGTATAAACTAGGCAACATGAAAAGCCTCGAATGCATCAGGCCCTCCCAGAGAATGTCCTGGATAAGGTACTCTCGACATTTGACTTCCTCTCCGACACCCTGGATGATGATGGAGAGGTGGAAGGGGATGGGGAAGAAGGCATCGCTGCCGATGATGAGAGCGACATCAGAGAATCTCGGGGGAAAACTGGCACAGTTGTCAAGAAGAAAAAGGTGAGGATGCTGTAACCTAACAAGCAGAAGAAATTTACATGAAAAAGGAAAAAGTAGGTTAAGCTGGTCAGTTGCAGGACCAAAAGCCATTGTCAGTAAGAAACTCATCGTTGTCTCACCATAACATTGTGACCTACATGTGACAAGATGTGTGTATCAGTGGAATGATTAGGCCTGATGAAAGTGTGAGAAGTAAAAAGAAAGGATCAAAAAGAATAGAAATACACATGTAGCACAGTGTCCTGAATATCAAGTGAATAATCAGGGTTCTTTAATACCAGTGCAAGGGTAATAACTATGTCAGCTTATACTTTCAACCTGTAAATATGCTTTGGTTGGTCTACCTAAACTATTCCCTGTGTGATGAGAAGGCAATGAACTACTCTATACCTAAAATGTGTTGTGTATCTTTTTCCTAGCAGTTAATTGGTAATGAAGGAATGGCAGGGATGGGTGAGGATGAGGAAGACCCGGACACAGAAGAGGCTCTAGCAGAGTTTGATTTCTTGGTTGCGGAGCAGACGGAGGGTGCTGGGGAGGCTAGGACAGCAGAGGGACCTGAGTGGACCATAGGTGCTGGTAAGTGACCACCAGCTGTTTTTCTCCTATATCCATTGTTTGTACCCTTCCTTATGATAATGAATATAACTTTTTGAATGTTTATTATAATGGCACATTGAAAAATGTTCCATGGAGATATTGGTGACTTGGAGGGGGGGGGGGGGGAGAGAGCTGTCACCCCAAGAGCCCCCCCCCCCCCCCCCTTTCCCCCTTCCCCTTCCCCCATTTGAAATCTGCAACTTTTTCCTTGTTGGAAAATTGTTGGCAAATGTATTGGCAAGTAATTGTTGGGAAATGAAGTGGATGTAATGCACTGTCTAATTCTACAAATTTCATAAGGAAACAATGAAATGACATTGTCAATGAAATTTCTATGTAAGTTTTTATTTTCTAATTGATAAATTGGTTGGTCAGTATTATTTATCACAGATTATTTTGAATAACTATCCTGCCAGTAATTTTATTTATTTTTTATTAAATTCTCTTTCAGGCAAGAAAGGTGTGGATCTTTCACCAACTGGTGAAGAATGGGGAGTAGATCAAGGCATGCTGAACAAACTAAAAGAAGAGTACAAGAAATCAAGACGAAACAAAGGCATTGACAGACGTAAGTATATTGCCTTAACTCTATCATTGAAATGTAGTATAACCTTCTTCAATCTTATTTTAAAATTCTCGCTAGTGTATTACTTTTTCTTTTACAAGCAATATGAAAGATTTTTGTTCTTCTTCTTCTTCATGTATTTTAAATGGTAGATTGTGTGTGTTTTTTTGAAAGTGAAAAATGAATATGAAATTCAAGTTAAACTACCGGTATATAAGTTATGATTATTATTATCATTATTATTTTATTTCCCATTGTTTGATATGATGTAGGGCCTAACAAAGCTGCATTGCAAGCCATGCTAGCCAACCTGGATGATGTGAACCCTCCAGCTAGTAGTAACGCCCCAAGCAGCTCAAGAACTAGAGGAGCTGACATTGATATCGCGGATGAAGCAGGTAAGATAGGCCACAGAGACTTCTTAACCCCTTCCCTGCACCTGCCGTGGGTGGCAAATCATGACCCAGAGTTTGAGCATTGAACATTGAATTGGAACTAAAATGGCTATTTTTTTAATTCTCAGTACAAAAACCGATACCCTTATCATGAAGTTTATTCCCATGGGATATATTTTGTACTTAAAGTGTAAATGAAATATTCATGATAAGTCAACACGTTATGCTTGAAAACTTATTTTGGTAATTGTTCAAGAAGTTAGTAGCACAAAAAAAAGGTTAAGGTTCTGGAAGGTACATTTGGCTCATAGACCAATTAGACTTTTGATGATTGATAATACATTGATATGTATGTTGTGTTTGAATAAAAAATGTACCTTAGTACTCATTCTCTTGATTTTAGCAGATTGACATAGGCTGTTTTTGGTTCTTTGTGATTTGTTTTAGATATAGGTCCAGCACCACGTCAAGGTATCATGGGAACAGATGAGGAAGCCCTAGAAACCCTTCGCTTGGGAGAACTTGCAGGATTGACTATCACCAATGAGGCTGACGTTCTCAGCTATGATGTGAGTTTAAGGGTAGCAAATCAAATACCAGGAACATTCGCAAGTGTACTTGAATTCATTTATTACTGGAAAAAATGACAAACTTGGCCAGTGTTGAAAGAATAGACATGAAAAGTTCTGATGAATTTGTCAGATAAAATGGGAAACTCATGTCTTGCATGGGGAATTCTTTGAAGGGTTGGTTTGAAGAAGCTAGAGGACTTTTTGAGGAGACACATGTTGATAAAGAGGTTCAGTGAAATTGATCAGGAGTGTGGATGAAGTGTAGCATGAAGATAGTTGATTAAACAGTCACCTCAAATGGTATAGTCCATGTCGGTGAGAAATAATGCAGTAGTGACAGGAGTATAAAAAATAGTACAGGGGGGTGTATTGATTAATATCAAGTTGAATGTTGTGCAAAGAAGTTGACCCCAAAGGGGGAAATGGGAATTAAAAACCTGTCAGCTTGTGCTATGAACATGAATGCATATCCTTATTTCTAATTCTATTTCTTTTTCTTTCTACTTTCATTTTGTCAGCAGATAGCAGCAAATAAGGAGACCTTCCGCAAGACGTGGAACCCCAAGTTTACGTTACGAAGCCACTTTGATGGTGTCCGTGCATTAGTATTTCATCCTGAAGAGCCAGTCCTCATCACAGGATCAGAGGATAACACTCTCAAACTCTGGAACTTACAGAAGACAGTCCCAGCTAAAAAGTGAGTATTCAATCCATTTCTAGTTCACACACGGTTGATACAGGGGCCACATTATTCCTGTAGACAATGCTTTAACTGAAATTAATATTGTATCAATTGTTGAGAGGGACAGCAGCATTTTATATGCAGTTATTTGTTATATTAGATTTTTATTTTTGTCATGTGCCTATGGATGATCACCTATGAGGCTGCTGTTCTCAGCTATGATGTGAGTTTGAGAGTAGGAAACTAACTAGCAGGAGCATTCTCCAGTGTACTTGAATTCATGTATTAATTGAAAAATGACAAACTTGGCCATTTTTGAAAGAACAGACTTGAAAAGTTCAATTTGTCGGATGAAATGGGAAAAATCATGTCACCTTAAGACTCCTTCACATGTGCCATGAGAAACTGTCTCGGTTTACTGCTCAACATTTGTGTATCTTATAAGACGTAGATAAGTGAGTACACATAGGACTTTTGTTGTGCGTAACTACTTTTTTTCATCCCCACTTGCTATTTATTCACATGTTAAAAAAATATGTTAAAAACTGCTGCGGTTTACGGCGGCATATGTGAACAGGCCTATATACTCTTCCCTGTAACACTTGTAGACCCTTGTAATTTTGAATATTTGCTTTCAAGACAAACAATGGAAATCCCAGTTTTGAAAAAAATGTATTTGCAGTTTGATGACAGCAATTTTTTTCTTTCTTTCTCTCTCAGCATTTTCTTCATGAGCTGCTCTGCTCCTGTAGAACTTAAGATATGAAGAAGTAAATTCACTTTCATGTTTGTTATTAATTCCTGTTCTCTGTTTTTGTTTATATCCAGAGCTGCTTCTTTAGATGTGGAACCTATTTATACATTCAGAGGGCATGTGTAAGTACTGTATAAGATTTTATTCACTTTGGAATAGAATACTCTCATTGATTTTCTTACAGTCATTTTAAAGTGGTTGATCTTCTACACATATCAATCTAGATTAGATTTAGATATACCACACTTACACTTAGGTACCTAAGAGCAAAAAGTTGATTTATATTTTTATAAGAAGCATTAGATTAAGTTAGAATTTATTTTAGAGTATTCATGATCCACCATGCAGCATTGGAGTCTATGCACTTTGCATCTGATGCACCAATCTCATAACTCTAATTTTATATCATGATTAGCTCTGTGTATCCCATTTTTAATTTATCATTTTACAGAGGGGTTTGGAAGTTAGTAGTTATGGAGAGCAATGTTTTGTTTTGTTTGTTTGTTTGTTTGTTGTTGTTTTTTTTTGGGGGGGTTGTGCCATGGTTAGTTCTATATATCCCATTCTTTGTGTATCTCAGTGAAGATGTTCGATAATTATATTAGATGGTGTTTAATTTCACAGAGGGGCTGTTTTAATTTTATTTATCATAATAGTTATGTTTTATAATGATATTATTTAATTTCACGAGGGGATGTTCCAAGTTTATTTATCACAGTAGTGATGTTTTAGAATGATAGTGGGTTTTTTTTTTTTTCTTTCACAGAGGGGCTGTTTTAAGTTTGGCAGTAAGCAGTAATGGAGAACAATGTTTCAGTGGAGGAATGGATTCCTCCATTAGATGTTGGAATATTCCCGGTTCTAACATTGATCCATATGACTCCTATGGTATGTAAAATACTGAAATTTAGTACCAAAATATTGTAAACTGCACAGTTCTGTTAAGACATGAAATGCACAAGGAACAATCCTGGTTCCAGCATTGATCGATATGACTGATACGGTATGCGATATACTGTAGTTTTTTAAACAAAATTTTCTTAAACTGCGCAATTCTTTTAGGAAATGAAAAGGCATACATGTATGCAAAGGTTGTTGACAAAATTAATGGCAGTACTTGAAGCAGCATATCATTCTATCTTACGTCCTCTCTCTATGTGTCTTTAAGAAGATATTTGTAGTATGCTTGAGAGCGGAGCCATAAATTGGCTATTTAGTACTTTAATGAATTACTTTTGATTATGTATTAAATTGAGGAAACAAGTTTGGCAAAAGACAGTGATATATATAGTCAACGAATTCTGTCCATATAGTGTGGTTGTTTTTTGTTTTTGTTTTCATATCACATTAAATAAATTTTACAGCTTTGTCATGTATTCAAATGGATTAAAGATACTTGATGAATGGAGATATGGAAATATGTATAAAGAGATAAGGGGGGGGGGGGGGGAGTGAGACAAACTTAGAATGATGTGGAGAGGCATTAATTTTGAGTGGAAGGGCTTTGACAAGACAAGAAAAGAGTAATTAAAGAAGAATAATCCTATGTGGCATAGGTAGCTCATCCACCTGTAGTTGTGGCCAATAGCTCTCAAAAATTTATTGTTGTGTGATATTAGTATAATCTACATCATGATGCCTGTCATGGTGTAAGAATGTCTTCAAACGGCTGTATTACATGATAATCACATTATGCTCTGCTCATTTTAGATCCCTCGGTAATGGCTGAGACCTATGTAGGTCATAGTAATGCTGTGTGGGGTCTGTCATATGACGGGACTAAGAACAGTCTGGTATCCTGTTCATCTGACGGTACTGTCAAGTTGTGGAGTCCGAGTAAGAAATCACCACTCCTCACCACCATCACAGCAGAGACAGGTATGGAATCAATCTCATATCTATCAACAACAAAAAAATTGTATTGTAGAAGTGGAGGGAATGTGTGGATTCATGAGATTTGAGATGGGATGTCTGTGTTGTAGCTTCTTTAGAGGGGGTGTATAAAAGCATGTTCAGTAATAGATCTAGGGCACAGGTGTAATCCAATATTTCCTTTGGAAAAAAACATTTATGAATTTTTTGTACAGGACAGATTGGAGAAGTGCTTAAAAGATATATTGCAGAGTTGCCAGTTTGTGTTTGAATGATTTCACATTTACAAATTCATAACTTTTTTATGCTGTATTATATTTTGCTCATGGCTGCAGTGATGTGCTTCACTTGTTTTGTGCTTTTAATATTAAGTTAAATAACTTATTTCCAGGGTGGACTTCCTCTTTAATTTTAACCTTGAAATGGTTTGGGAAGGGGGCTTTGCTGCATAAAAATAAAGGGGCCTTTCTTAGTATAAGTAAGTAAGAATATTAAATTGTTATTTTATTAAGTGCATAGAGATGGCAACAAATGGTGTGCTATTATAAGCTCAATATTATTAAGTAAGGACATCCTGTAATCAGTGATCAACAGTGACATTCAATGTACACTGTTGTTTCATTTTGCAGGATTAAACTTACATTCTTATTACATTTTAATTCTTTCTTTTTCTATATGTTTCTAAAGATAATGTACAATTTTACATCTCCATTGACATTTTTATACTCTCCCATATTGAGAGATACATGTAAAGACTGTATTCAAATGTTGAGAATACATTCCTTTAATCATCTGTTTTACAGCATTTGGATTGCCCACCTCAGTGGACTTTGTGCGCTGTGACACAAGTCAGATCACGGTGGGCTTCACATCAGCTGATGTGGCTGTGTATGATCTAGAGACTGCCAAGAAAGTCATAACGCTGGACAGTAGGTTACCCTCAGGTAAGGCTTGTGATAATGTTTATGGTGAGGGTGATGATAATGATCATGATGATTGTGGTGGTGCCGATCGTGGATGAAGATTATGAGGATGGTGTGATGATGATGATTGTGGTGGTGGTGGTGGGGGATGATGATGATGATGATGATGATGATAATGATGATGATTGTGGTGGTGGGAGATGATAATGATGATGATGTTGATGATGATGATGATGATTTTGATTGTGGTGGTGGTGGTGGGATGAAGATTATGATAATGATGATGATTATGATGACGATTGTAGTGGTGGATGGAGATTTTATGATGATGATGATGAAGATGATGTTGATTGCAGTGGTGGTGGGATGAAGATTATGATGATGATGGTGATTGTAGTGGTGGTGGTGGTGGTGGTTGAATGAAGATTATGATGATGATGTGATGATGATGATTGTATTGTGGTGGTGGATGAAGATTATTATAATGATGATTATGATTGTAGTGGTGGTGGTGGTGGTGGGATGAAGGTGATGATGATTGTAGTGGTGGTGGTGGTGGTGGTGGTGGGATGAATATTATGATGATTGTGATTGTGGTGGTGATGGTGGATGAAGATTATGATGATGAAGATGATGATGATGATGATGTTGATTGTGGTGGTGGTGGTGGTGGTGGTGGTGGGATGAAGATTATGATGATGTTGTGATGATCTCATGATGTGATGATGATGATTATTGTGTTGGTGGGATGAATATTATGATGATTGTGATTGTGGTGGTGATGGTGGATGAAGATTATGATGATGATAATGATGATGTTGATTGTGGTGGTGGTGGTGGGATGAAGATTATGATGATGTTGTGATGATCTCATGATGTGATTATTATTGTGTTGGTGGTGGGATGAAGATTATGATGATGGTGTGATGATGTGATGTTGATGATGGCGGTGGTAGTAGTTATCGTGGTATGATGATGATGACGATGGTTGTGTTGCTGATAATGTTGGTATTAGTAGTGGTGATGGTGATGGTATTGGTGATGGTGATGGGTTTTATGATGGTGGCGGTGGTGATGTAATTATGGTTATGTTGATAATGTTGTGATGAAGGTGTAATGATTACGATTATGGTAGTGATGAGGAGGATGAGGAGCATAATGATGATGATGGTGGTGATGATGATGGTGGTTGTGATGTTAATGGGGATATTGGTAATGGTAGCATTGATAATGTTAGTATTGGTTATGATACTAATAAAGTATTATGTAACAATGAACAAATGAAGTAAAATTTTCTCAAGCTACCCATAGAGTAAGGTCTTGTACATCTTACTCTTTATTAAGATAAAAGATATAACAAATGCTTTTGTTCTTCGGTTTACAGACAGCCCAACTAGTCAGATCAACAGGGTAGCCAGTCATCCAACTCTACCAGTCACTATCACTGCACATGAAGACAGGCATATTCGCTTCTTTGATAATAATAGTGGTAAGTAATTATGAGAAAGGGTCTCAGTCTGTAGGGCAGATGCTTACTGGGTACTTACGTTCAGAATATTTTTTGTTGTTTGTTGATTGGAGATGAGTTTGAAATAATTTGATTGAAAAATATATTTGAATACAGATGATTTTTATTTTTTTAAAGGAGCTAGATGGAATGAAGCAAATTGGATTGAACAAAATTGACTTACAATATCATTGTTGCTTGGGATAAAGGATTTACCAGTGCATGAATTTACACCGTAACAGAGGAGCAACCAATTGGCACCTTATCTTGTTTGTATGTTGTTATATCAAAGGAATAGTGAAGAAAAACAGAAGTTCATTTCTATGAATAAGAAGTGAAAGAAGGGGAAGGGGGGGGGGGGGGGCTGAAGTAGGTTGAATCAAATGAGGGAATATGTTGGGACAGACAGTGAATAACTGATGGATATAAAGAAGGAAAAATGCAAGAATTGTATTATGGTTACATATCTTTTTGTTTTTCAGGTAAAATGGTTCACAGTATGGTGGCTCATCTGGATGCAGTAACCTGCCTTGCTGTGGACCCTAATGGACTCTACCTCTTGTCTGGAAGTAAGTCTTCTCATCTTCCTAACCTGTGCAATGTCCTTCCCTATTCACAACGAAGCACTGTATTGCATCTTTGAATACTTGTTTGAATACTTGAATCTTTGAATATTTGAATCTGTGAATACTTAAATACTTGAATCTTTGAATACTTGAGTAATCTCCCTCTTGTCTGGAAGTAAGTCTCTTCATCTTCTCAACCTTTACATTCATTTGTTTTGGGATGGTTGACATCAGGACTGAAAGTGTACCAGTCACCTAAAGAAATAATTTGTGTACAGCTAGAATGTAAAAAATCAACTTCAAAACACTTTACCTGGCTTTCTATGGGTTAACATTTAAGAAGTATGAAGAAAATGAAGAAAAACTCAACCCCCTCGCACAGAACCCAACTCAAAGTTTGGTTCCACGCGGGCCATTATTCTATGCGAGTGCGTATGGGTGCTTCAACTAGTCTCCTGACAAGTTGCTGTTTTGTTTATTGGGAGTGTATTTCAACTTCCAATATCTCTTTATAGAATCAACAGTTGAAGCTTTTATTTTGAATATAGTATAGCGACATGGAACCCCTAATATACAGAGCAGAATATTTTTTTGTGATTGGTACACTTTAAAGCAAATCTCCACGGTCGTTTCTATGCTTCTCTTTTTTTTCTTAAAGTTTTATTAATCCATGTGATGTTCCAGAATGATTATTAATTGTGAGGTCAGTCTAGAAGGAGATTGATTATGCAACCACTCGCAAGAAACCGTGGTAACTCTGAGGAACATTTCCTCCCTTTTTGAAATCAGTCTATAGTCTTGTGCCAAATCCTTTTTTCCCCCCCTTTTTTTCCCTTTGAAAATATCATTTTTTTGTCATTTTCTTGAGTATGTGAGCCTGCTACCAATTCCACTTTTGATCAGTTTATATCTGAATTAGGTCCCTTGTTCAAAACCCACTTTGCCAGATGGAAATGAATGCTTCCATCAAAACATAAATAACAACTACAGCTTGAGAGGGTGAATTTTATCATTTTTAGAATTTGGTTGTACAATCATCTTAACATTTTTTTTCCAGGTCACGACTGCTCAATCCGACTTTGGAACCTTGATAGTAAAACGTGCGTCCAAGAAATCACCTCCCATCGCAAGAAGTTTGACGAATCGATATTCGATGTGGCCTTCCACCCCTCCAAGCCGTACATCGCCAGTGGGGGAGCTGATGCCCTAGCCAAGGTCTTCGTCTGATCATAGCTCCCGCCATCCCCAGTTTAATATATGTGAATGTACAGCGTGTGAATGACCCCCTCCTCGATGCAACTCGTGAGACAGTGTGATAGCAAAGTGAGTGGGTATCCAGCGGAGTGAGCGACTTTCTACGATAAGAAGGTGATGGCAATTGTTGGTTGCACATGATTCATTAGAAGAGAGAAAGAAAACAAGGTGTGCTTTTGCCAAATTGACGGTTTGATGTACCGGTCATCAATGTGGAACATCATTAGTTGCAGAGGAACCTACGGCTAATGCAAACAATCAAACTCTTATCAGTGTCTGAATAGAATGTGTGTATTTCCTTCTCCCCACCTTTTTATCGTTCGGCATCTGTGTGTGGCATTCCCAGAAATGTCTGCACCAATTATCTATGGGTGTATTTAAAAGATAGAATGGTTATGATGTAGATAAACAATTATTTAGGTTAGTAAATTATTGTTTCTTTTCATGTTTTTTTTTTTTTATCAGGAGTCGAGAGGATTTTTTTTTCTTTCTGCATATATGACATGAAGAACCCTTGCGCTTCTTATATTTTCATGCTATTCATAAGTCATTTTGCTAGTCTATATATGAATAAATAATTGTGCGTATGAAGTGTGTATCGTAGCTAGTCTGTCCAGTTGTGGCTAACTGTGAAATTGAACGTGATTTTACGGAGCTGGCAGCTTCTGATGTGATATTGTAAATGGTAGAGGAGGGAGCCATGAGCGTGAAGGGTGTCTTAATTCAGGACATCATGTTCAATTTTGTTATAAAAAGACATGACATTGTTCAGAATGATACGAGCACAACTTGTTTTGTTTTCAATTGAGTTTAATATTTAGTGCTGCTCGTAGACATGAATTCTCATGGAATGGCCATTTTAGGTGGCTTCTGAAATGTGTACATTACTCTTCGATTGTAATTTATTCTCACTACGCTATTCCATATGTATATGTACAGATTGAATTATCAGGAGCAATTTTTTTTCCTCCTGATAGCGACATGTGAGGGCGTCATAAATATTGAAACTCCGGAATGTTTAAGAATGTTGCCTAGCATATCAATTCAGATAATCAAATTTAGTGAATCGTATATATATATATGAAGAGTCATCAAGAGGGCTTTTCTCTCTCTCCAACTCTTGTTATGACTTGTATTATGTCTTCGATAATGAATGGATGAGTGAGTGCATTGTACACATTTAAAAGCAATTCATTAAGATATTTTGATAGCCGTTGTTGAATTTTTGCGTGGAAGTTGGTAGGTTTCTTTTTTTTCTATTGTGAAAATCAGTGTATTAGCCAATGTTTGGAACAACTGTATACCTTTTGTATAAATGCCTGATTTCAGATATTTGTTTAGTCCAAAAGACAGCCATATTTATGTAATTCTCCTTATTTTCTGAGATTTGCTCCCTTATTTTTTATTTTAATTATGTTTTTGTAATGTGTGTTTGGAACATTTGTAGGAGATTTTTTATGGTATTATTTATCATCATCTGTAACCATAGTTAGTTTCTTTCAGTCCTCTTTATAACATGTGTATGCATTTTACTTGTAGTACTTTAAATCTGTGAGAACTTCATAATTCAAAACAACCCATCTTTATTCAATTTTCTACATTCAAAATACCCCAAATTGAAGCTCCAGGTTAGTAACAGGTTTAGTAGGGGCCATATTTGTGATAACATCATATCTGTTTCCACTATTTATCTCATAAATTGGGGAATTCATGTGTGAGTCAGTAGGAATGGGAAGTTGTTTGGAAACTACATATAAATGGTTCAGCACATACAGAAAGTCTTGGGCCAATGCGATCTTTAGCTCTTTAGTATTCGGTGTGAACTAAACAGGAAGAAAAAAGATGATGTAGACAGTACTCTGCCCCAAGGTCAAAGGTTTGCTATTATATTTGAACTCCCCTAGATCCACATAACTTGTACAAGATTTTTGTTCTCTACTCAACATAGAATTTGTAGAAGTTTGCAAGAGATACTGCCCGTGGGAACACGCTTCCTTTACACATCCATCTATGTACATGTATTTATGTGCCCTTTTTGGTTGTGTTCACATTGCTATTAGAAGTTTTACATTAACCTTCCCCAGTCAGCATCATGCAGTGCTCTATTTTTATATTCTAAACACATATTTATAATTACTTACTTTCTGTTTTGTATGCATGCATAAAGGAACATGCATGAAATACATTTTCAGTTTAATCTTTTGGCTAGTTCCTCATGCACTTACTTTATACCTTTATAGTAAATAGTGTATGTATAATACGCGCTGTGATTGGTTAGATTCGCATCAGATGACGTGCAAAAACTTTGTTATAGTGCATGATCATGCACTATAACTTTGCCAAATACACAATAACAGTTATAGATCTAGGGGTCTATTTACTATAACAATTAGTGCATGTTCTATTTATGCACTATTACTGGATCATATGAACTCCAAATACTAAATTATCCCTCGTGCAGGTCTATTTCACCTCGGCCTGCGGCCTGGGTGAAACAAAACTGCACTCGGGATAATTGAGTATTTGTCGTGCTCATAATCCAGTATAGTGCTTGATAGACCATGCACTATTTATATAATATGCATTTTTTGCATATTTATGTATCCTTCAAAGCAAACCTGTGATGCAAAAAACAAAGAAAAAAATATTATATTCAATGCACTCTGTAAAGGCTAGTTTTTTTTACACACCATACTACCCCTGTGGCTTGACTATAGAAATTTCTCATTTTAAATCCAGGAATTATGTAACAATTCATATGTATATCTGATTGACTATCTATGACCGATTTGTAAATTAACGTGAAAAAGAATACTGGAATTGTGCATAGTGTATAAATGTTCATTTGTCGACACAAATAATGGCTAGCAATGAATTCTACTTGTAAAGTGAGATAATATGTTCATGCTGGGATTGATTTTGGGGCTCTGCATTTTAAATTAAGTTGAGCAGAGCTGATGTAGTACGTTTCGTCATTCATCCATGTGTAGAATTAAATGTGTAATGGTTTTTAAATAACATTGATTTAGCATCGTTTTTCTCCTTGTTTCAGATGAAATACTAACACCCAATTGGAACATGTGATGTAGTTTAATATATTTTTTTTTACACCCACTCCTAGATATGTTGTGGCAGCCGAAGTATTTTGTTTCTCATCCATTCAAATCACATTAAATGAATAAAACTGCATGGTTATTTTTATACATGCACCCACCTCATAATCGTTTGTGTCCCTATAATAAAATGTGTGAGATCGTTGTAACAAAAATTCTCTAAAAGTTGTTCAGTAAAATACATTTATATCTGATTCTGATATGGAAAGGGACAAAAACTTAGAATACAATACATGATCATAGTGATGGTGAATTTCTATGAGAAGAGGGATAAGAATTTTATACACATGTGTATCTCTTTTTAACCAGATTATCACAAATAGAGACCTAAATTTATGAAGATGTGACATTTGCACCCATTCTCTTTGCTTTTGGAGGAGATTGGAGATTGGAGGTAAGACAAAAAAATCTGGTTCATTATTTTTCAGTGTACAAGCAGACATAGTGTGTTAACTCAATTCCTTTGAAGGCTTAACACAGCCTTTCCAAATGAACAATATACGGTCTCATGGGAATTGTATTCAGAAAAAGACTCCTGCCGTACTCTCAAATTGCAACTGAGTTGTGTTTGCATGGACTACAATTACAACTGAGGATTTGTAATAAGGTTATACATGTACAGCTAGGAATACAAATAACAAGAAATGGTGGTTGCATATGTCAATTTAAATTCAATGATGGTAAACAGATATTTAATAATCTCAGATTTTGTGGCAGTTTGTGATAAATACTTTTCTAGGCAAGGCAAACGAGAACAACACATGTCTAGTAGTGTGGGATGATATGTGTCCTCTGCAGTTCAATACCTTGACCCCCTACAAATGGTGAATATAGGTATCAGTTAAAATAATAAAGCCTATTTGAATCAAACACTGATTTTACTTTGGGTGTGTATGCTGGCCATTGCTAACCAGGTGTTGGGGAATTGATCTCTGATATTAGCCATCTGAAGTGTGCTGATTGATATCAAGCAAGTTAATATTGCATTTGCTGAAGTTGGTAGATTTGAAACTTGTTCTTTGAAGTACCCTTTGGCGTGCAGCATTTTGCCGAGACTCATTTTCTTTGAACAAGAAAATCATGCCAGCTTAAAATGTGAAATTATTTGTAAATCTAAATTGATGTATAAGAGAAAGACAGAACATATTGAATTGTAATTTCACTGTCTCCAGGAAATGTCAATACTTGGTAATTTGCTGCTTCTTTTTTTTTTTTTTTGTTATATGAATGAAACATTTGCTAAATTCTATATTTATGAAATATTAACTGTAAATTTATCAATGAAAAATTTCTAGCAGATATTGACACTCCCAAGATTGTCCTAAATTCTGAAATCAAAGTAACATTGTAGAATGAAGGGAAAGACAATGACAATGAATAATAATAATATATAATACCCAGAGGTTGATTTTTAATTTCACACAAAAGTATGATTTTTGTGGGTTTATTGGACATACCCTCCTGTTATAACATTGTGCATTATTAGAATGCATCAGCATCACTAGTGCAAAACAAACAAATAGACTATAGAATTTACTTTGGACCTACATTAGGTATCCCATAACATTATATATACCTTATGGTTCATGTGGGTTATATAATTTTAGGTGGTAATATCTTGAGTTTGAATGCAGTGTTTTTAATTTTGAAAAACAGTGCTCAGCTATACACTGTAGATATGAATAATACAAAAAAAGACAAATTATACTACTTAATAAATTTTTGTTCTGATTTCTTTTTGTTTCATTTTATGAATATACAATAAATGATACAGAAGATGTGAATTGTACAATTTTCTTGTTGGTGCCTTTATTTGTATGTGTTGGTATGGGCTGTTTGAAGTCCCATTTGGATGTGAGGCAGTAAACTGCTTTTGAATAACGCAGCAGCAAGATAATACAAGATGAGCATGGTGCGCTTCACATTTCTTTATTTAGCAACACATAGGTCAGTGAGAGTGAGCGAGTAAGCATAGGGGCCATTGTGTTCGGCTATATTTTTGTACCGCCCAGCTACCTCTTGCTGTTTACTTCAAGTTTTGCCACAGTGTTTGCTTTGTTCTGTTTTTGGTGGGCGTTGGTTGCACAGTTTTCCACGTCATGTTTAACTGGGGCTTAATGTTGCTGAAGGATGGTGTATAACTGATAAACTTTGCATGACAGTGGAAAGTTTAAAGAGATCATTTGTCCAGCCTTTCATGCAGAGCTATTGATTCAAAGGAAAGAGATAAAAATGTTTAACATCTGAATGCTTCATGTAAGGACAGGTACTATCAGTGATACCACTTTGTTATATCTACTTATTTAGCCTGAAAAGGGACCCATAAGTTCTGACAATATAGTCAGAGTCTGAAAAAGCACGGAACAGAGATGTGACAGAGCCTAAAAACTTGCATCCTTTTACTGGAAACAAAGACTTGCACAACCCAAATTTTCACTCGAAACCAAACTTAGCTATTGCAATTATAATGAAACTATAGAAAAAGTACTCTCTCAAACAGCCTTTATTTACACCACAATAATTTTTACACCATAGACAATATATTTCTAATTAAAGGAGAATTAACCCCAGAATATAAATGTACTTATGTTCAAAGGTGTAATATATTCTTAATCATTGGTCTGTATCACTTTAGAAATAAAATATCAGAAAAGGGTTTAAATCAAGACGTTCTAGCACACGGTATCATCTGCTAACACTTTACATGGGGGCTGCCATTTTCTTGATGATATGGAGATGTACATGAAGCGTTGGAAACTGTTCCGGTCAGGAAGATATTTTTAATCTTAGAGCTAAATTGCTTCCCTTCATTACAAAAATCCCCTATATGATGGAAAATACATAACAGGTGTATACATATATTCTAAAATTGGAAATTTATAGATCTCTTTTTAAATACTCTGGTTTTGCTAAATAGAAATCGATTTTTTTTGGCTTGCCTGGCAGAGCATAACATAATTTGTACAACGCACATTCTGACTACTGAAGTCCATTATCTCAAAGCAGGTGAATGCATAGTTTGTCACTACTGACGCTCGGGAAAGTTATCATCGATAAATTTGAATTAATTTGCTCCGTTGCGTACGTCATAGTATCAAGAAAATAGATCAATATTAAGTAAAATAGTAATTTTCAAAGAAATGTATAACACATTTTCATTTTGAGAATATACGTATATATCTGTTAAATATTTTAAATCTCAAATGGGATTTTGTATCAGGAAGAAAGACAATTTTGCATTCAGATTAAAAATATCTTTATGT
Organism: Heliocidaris tuberculata; assembly: GCA_025618425.1. Lineage (NCBI taxonomy): Eukaryota > Metazoa > Echinodermata > Echinoidea > Camarodonta > Echinometridae > Heliocidaris > Heliocidaris tuberculata. Next base: position 41,750,769 of record CM046834.1, on the reverse strand, counting down.
ACACATCAAGAAAATGGCGGCCCCAAGGTATCGCTAGCAGATGATAAATTTTGCTGAGAAAATCTTGATTTATACCCATCTCATATATTTCAATGCAAAAATACGTAGGACAACAAGAAAGATTAAATTACATCTTTAAATATAAGCACATATTTTGAGGTTAATTCCCCTTTAATGTCATCTTGAACATAAAATGGTCAATACATCATGTCTTGTTAATTGCATTTGTATCTATACATGAATGTATGAATGTGTAATGTTTAAACAGAGATATTATTTCACCTGGGAAGCTCCTGCATGATGACTGTAAATACTTGGAGTTAAGAATTTAGGAGATCTACAGCATATAGTCCTATCCCATGGACTGATATTTTAATGTATATTTTACATAAGGGCAGTATTAAAAAAAAACACATCACACTTCAATTCTGGTAACTTGAATCATTACACACATTTTGGTATTATTAATCCCATTATGTATGTGTAAGCAAATTTATGGAAATGATCAGGTATGAAGAACACCAAAACTTTAAAAGAAGGGGAAAATCAATGAAAAAAAGAAAATTATGGGTTGGCTTTGATTGATCTTGCAAGTTTGAATAATTTACTATCATTGTTACTCAATTTATATTGCTGCAACAAAATATTCACAAATGAACAATGGACGGAGAGAAAGAGACAACACAAAAATACAACTCCATCGAGGAGGAGGCATATAAAACAAATGTACAGTTAAAATAAATATGATGTCCTATATAATTCACTCCAAGCATATTCAAAAAGTTTTGAAGAAAAAAGTTGGGTGCATAGGTCTGCTTCGCATTAATTATTTGATCATACAGAGTGAAATAGTGGTTTATGATCAGGATAAACATCTGAATGTTGCTATTAAACCCCATTTTTGTTAATTTTCTTACGCCAAATATTTGAGAAACCACATCTATAGATATGAAAACTGACAGATTTCGATCAATGTGCCATTAGTCTTCACCAGTCCCAGGGACCATGTTTAATTCTTCACCATTTTATTATACTCATGTTTCCAGAATCAAATCGGAAATAATCATGGATGTTCATGATACCACATTCACGTTTGTTCTATTGAACTTTTCATCATCTGATTGTAAATATGCTTCCAAATTCAATTTTAAAGATGACCTGAATGTTCATGAAACTATTCAGAAGATCACATTCTTATTTGCCCTATACACACCAGTCTGATCATCATGCTTCCTATATAAATTCCAAATATATTATTCATGAGTCCACATTCATGAAACTATGTTCATGTTTGCATTATCATAATAATACTACTAATAATATGTCTTGTTTACCCAGGGTAGCCCCATCAGTATTATATACTGTTCTCCGAGGGCCCTGCAATCGTATTATTACTCACCTTTCTCCACCATCAGATTGTAATTATGTTTCAAGTGAGAGACCACACATTCATACAATATATTGATGTAATCTCTAAAGTGTTCACCATCTGATCATAATTGTTCTTCCAGATGCATTTCCAGGATGATATCACATGTCTAGATCCTCAAGAAAACACATCCATGAGACAATATGCAAGATTTACTCTTTTAATAGACTGTTCACCATCTGATGATGATTATCTTTTTGACAAATTCAGAAGACCATACACAAGAATGTCCCTTTAGACTGCTCACCATCTTATCATAAACTTGTTTCCAGATTCATTTTCAAGATGATATCCGACATACATGTACATTGTAGATGCTCAAGAAACCATATTCAGGAGACCATATGCAAGATTATCCTTTCAGTCTGTTCACCATCTAATTATGATTGTGTTTCCAGATTCGATTCCAAAGAAACCCAGCTGCCTCAGGTCATTGTCAAGCGGAATCTCTTGATCTGGCAACTGTAGAAACAAATATAGAGGAAAACATGGAAATGTCAAAACAATTTTTTTTCCCAAGATACCCTACAATAAGGCTGTAGTCTCTCCTTCACTCTTGATAATTAATAGTGCAGCTACTATACAAATATACTCTACTGTGCATAATACAAAGTATCATATTATTACTCTATTTCACATTCAAGTAGAGGAATAGGGCATGTGTAGAAAAACAAGGTCTATTTTGAACTACTTACATGTCAATGTACACTGGCGCAGTACATCAGTATATACATGTACATGACAGTCAAAGGTAATGTACATTGTATCTTTGCTAAAATTGGCTAAAGATGATAACCCGATTAATTCTCTGACTACAGAACATGTAAGTGGACATTTGCCTATATAAACTACTGATAATACATGGACCAGTACAATTGAAATTTTTGCTTGTGTGCCTTGGAACAGAAGTTATAGAAAAACAGAACTATACCAATGTCTATCATTATTGCCGTTATTTTAAGCTTCTTCTTTATTGTAAATGCTTTCAGTTTCATCTTTTATCTCCCTTGCTATGAAATAGGTATGTACCATGCCCAAAATGATGACTGTGGTGATGGTCTGCTACTACCAACTATATCCATTACAACATGAGGAGAAAAATAATAGAGAAAAAGAATGACATAACTTTGGCTTAAGTTTGTTTAAATTAATAACAAAACGACTTAAAAAAAAAAAAGAACAAGCAAAAATGATATACGAAAGGAATTCTAAACGAAAAAAGGAAAAAAAATGGCTCAGACTTGTTTGCTGTGATTTTTTTTCTTCAAACAAGTGTTCGAATCATACCTTTGGACTGAGGTAACATAGCTTCTGGTCAGCAACATCCACTTTGAAGAGTTTCTGAATCATACCCTTGACCTTTGTGACATCCATAGTGACTGTGAAAGAATAACAAATATTGAGATGCTACAGTTATTCCTTCTATTTACCATTTGGGATATATGATTTTAACAAATCATAATGGTTATGTACAGCGAAACTGTTAAAAAGAGTTTGGAAAGGGAAGTGAACAAATCAAAATGGTTATTTGAAATGATGAAAGAAATTTGTAAACAGTAGTATAAGACAATATATACTGTATATCTGTAGGACATATAACGACATAAAGAGGAAAGTTTGAATAAGCCATAGCTGGCATACACTGTGGACATATGAAACAACATATCCATCTTTTACCATTACAAAGGTATGAGTTAACAGAAGGAAAAAAAAAACCATTGACATAACTCACATCATGTATTTGTTTTGCAATGAACGGTATCTTATACACAAAAAATGCTGTTACAGTTTCAAGTAATTTTGCTTCCTCACTACACAGTCATTTAATTTGATTTTAGTTTGGCCAACTCTATTGTTGATACAGGTAACCATGTAATCCTCTACTGCCAGTTCAAGGTCAGCTAGCCAGCAACTTAACTGCCTCCCCCAATGAGCTCAGTGGGAGGGTGCCTAGAGCCCCTTGAGGATGAAATAAAACACCTGTCAAAGCATGGTCCAGGCTAGTTATGCATCTAGGGAGCAAGCTGAAGTCAGCTGCTGGATCCTTCTTATAGGAAGCATATGAGCTGCACCTCGGTGATCAATGGGCCCTTTGGGGGAAGAGCAGCCGGGAAGAGGCCACTTTTGGTTGCATCAAGAAAGGCAACTGGTGTAAAACACAGCTCCTGCAAAAATCCTTTGAATGGCAAGACCCAAGAATGTGAGCACCATCCAGCCCAAAGTACAGCATGGGTCACTTTGACATGAACAACCCTCGCAAAAATGTTGCAGGAGAAGGATGAGGATGATCAGATGGATGTGTAAGACCTCTCTACATGACAGAGAGAAGAATAAAGATCTCTTCCAATACATAGGACTGACAAAAACTCTCACAGGAAAAAAGGATGGATAGATTGAGATGGTATGGACAGGTGGTAAGGAGAGAAGAAAGCTACAGAAAGCAATAAATATCCTGGAAGCCAGCTCATTACCCTGTGGCAGACCTTGCCAAACTTAGGAGACATTAGAGGAGTATCTGGCCTCAACGAGGCAGATGCTGAAGACTGAAAGGCTTGGAGAAAGGCCATCAAAGAAATGAAATGTCCAACCCCACAGAGTGCAAAAACAGACATTAAACAATGATGATGATGATCATCATGCTGTTCCTTTCATCATAAAGTCATTTAAAATCCATTTCCAGTTTCTTATTTCTTAGAAGCACAAAAAAAGGAAGTATCACATAGTTACCAACCAGTTCTTCTCATTACAACAACTCTGATGTGAAACTGGAGATTTCTGCTAATTTGACTAAACTATATATGCCTTTGTATTACCTTGTAAAATTGAGCATACCTGGTAGCTTTTTCTTGATGGACTTCTTGGTTGCATGTTGAGGGCAGCTTAAAATCAGTTCCAATAGAGAAGATTTCAAAGCTCCAGGTTTTGCCTTGGAATCATCAGTCACTTCAGGAGCACCATACTCTTTAGGAAGAGTTTTAAAAAGTGAAAAATATACTTAAAACTATGGAATAAACATACCACAGAGTTTATTTCTATTGCAATATTTTTTATTCATTTTAATAAATTTTTAGAAATACGAATAAAGAAAAAATAATAAAATGAAATAAGAGTTCAATTTTCAAAAGCAATCCATATGAAGACATAAACATGACCCTTTTTCTGAAGTATCAAATGAGAAAATTGAACAAGGGAAATGCCCAGGGCAGTCTCGCCTGCATCACGCAATTTTCACTTAGTGAAAAATCAAAGATTTTGGGGCACTTAAGGGGTGCTGCCCCTGACTGAGCCCCCCCCCCCCCTGTGTGAGCCAGGTACCCCATTTGTATAACTTAAAATCCCTTCAAGTAGGATTTATTGGATGGTGAAATTCATTGAAATTAAGGTGTGTGTTTTTTAATAAAGAAGCAGAATATGTGTACATGAAATAATTGCCATTGGGATACTTTTGGGGTGGTGCCCCTCCATCAGACCCCTTGAAGATAATGATCTACTATACTTGAACAACTTGAAGTCTCCTTCCCCTAAGAATGATTCCTACCTAGTTTGGTCACAATTAATCTAAATGTGGCAATACGTTTTACAGAAGAAGGAAAAATGTCAATTTAGTGTCACAGGCTTTGGGGGGGGGGGGGGGCTTCCCCCCCCCACTCCCTCCTTAAGGAATATATGTAGGTACCCTGTTTGCATTAATTTAGATCCTCTTTGCCTAAGGATGATTCTTACCTAGTTTGGTTAGAACCCAGCCATGCATTTTTTAAAAATCTCATTTTCACAATAGGGGCACTTAAGGGGTGCTGCCCCTGAGCCCCCTTGGAGGCAAGGTACCCTGTTTCAGAAATTGAGGTCTCCTTCCTCTAAGGATGATATCTACAAACTTTGCTAACAATCTCGCAACAGGGCTTAAAGAAGAAGCAAATATGAATCTAAGTACTGCAATTATTAGTGTTCTTGGGGCACCACCCCCAAGACTCCACCAGGTTAAGTTTTTGGAATACAATTCAACTCAATTGACCTTAATTGACCTTTGACCTTGACTTTTGACCTGAAATTTGTTCCACATTATTTGTGATACTCTACAACCCTTGTGTCCAAGTTTCATGGAAATCGAACATATACTTTTGAAATGAGAGCATTTCCAAAATTGTTGACGCCGTCGCCGCCGTCGCCGTCGGAAAAGCGGCGCCTATGTCTCGCTTTTTGCTTACGCAGGCGAGACAATAACTATATTTTTAATATGTAGATATCACAATATTTGTAATCATGTTTCAACGGTCATCTCAAATTAAAATTTGGATACTAATAAAAGCATATCTTTGCTTTCTTCACATTCGTGGTAAAAAAGAATAAAAGAGGGTCAAATGCTAAGGTCAAAGGTCAATTCTACAAAAGAATTAAAGGCTTACTCACTCTTTACAAGAGCTGTATACATGGGATGGTTAATGATGAATTCTGCTTGTAGATTTGAGTCAGGTTGATCCTTTCCTCCTCCATTCTTGAGCCAATCCTCATGGTATTTCTTCATGTAGTCAATTTCTGACCCTTTTCTCTCTCCTTCTGATACCTGGAACAAGGAGGGAAAGATAAGGATTGATGCATATTTTTTTTTTCTATTACTGTTTAACATAATAAAATATCTTCCTACTCCAGCTCTGCCACAGTTACCTAATTCAGTTTGTGTCATTTATTCTAATCTAATCTGCATCAATTAATCTATATTAATCAAACTAAATTACTCTAAACTTGAAGCTTCTGTTGATGATAGGTTGCTTATCAGTGTTATCTTATATTAGTTCATAGAAATCATTCCTTTTTACGTCTTTGCACCAGGCTGTCATATTACATGAATTAAAGGAATGCAGGCTAATTACATCACATATCACAGGTAGAGGAAGAGAGAGATAGAGAGAGAGAGAGAGAGAGAGAGGGGGGGGGGGGGTATGACAATATACAGACAGGTAAGGAGATAAACAATGCAAAAAAGATCACTAATTTGTTTCACTTCAAAATAAGAGGCCTAGAAACAAAATGCAGAAGAAACTCCTCCAAACTCACAGCACTATGATTGCAGTGTGTTAGTGATGGCAGTTTAGCAATCATGAGACCCCTGATGGTGGATGCTTTCTCATTCTGGACCAGAGGATTCCTTTTCATATTCAGTTCTTCTAGGCACTGCAGTTTGTTCAACTCATTCACATTCTTCCACTGAAAATGAATTTGAAAAAGAATTAAAAATTTCATGTTGAATAGTATGCTAAGAAACATGCTGAGCTTAGACTACCTGTATATTTTTATCCTTTAAAAATTGTTCATATTGGACTGCTTTCAATTTGGGTCATAAAATGAAAGTAGTAATGATAATGCAAAACATAAAAATTTAAACAAAATGATACACATGTATTTAAGGATAGGAATGTAGAAACAACTAATATACTAATATACACTGCTTTCTTTCTAAATTAAATAATACATTTCATTGGACATAACCTCTTCTGTATTGAGCAGTGCATAATAAAATTTCAAGCAGCAGAAAGTTGTAAGAACTTGATGTAGTTACTATTTGGTATAATCATTTCCAGAGTTTGAATCGACCTTTACAGAATGTGACCAGAAGCTTAAGAAACAACTTGTATTTGCTCCTGTGAAAAGAGTGATACACTTTAGTACAAAAAGAAAGCCTTTCACCAATATTCCCTCACATCTATGTCAAAATGATCAAGATTAAAATCATCATTGGCATCTTACCTCACTTATTTTATTATTGTGAAGAGAAAGTGACTTTAGACTGGTGAAGTACTTTGTCTTTCCCTCTGGGCTAGCATCAGCAAAGCCTATATTTGGAATGCTGTTGCTATTCAGTATGAGTCCTTCTAAACTAAATGCAAATATGAGAGAAGTAGAATAATTAGTGCTCTATGAAGAAATGCTTCAGTTTATTTGTTTGTTTTAAAAGAGAAGGAGAGAGGGGGGGGGGGGAGGAAAGAGAGAGAGAGCGAGAGTGAGAGAAGAGCATCATATGCTCAAACTTTGCCCCCCAAATACCACTGAGATTGTATTTGTTTTAAAAGAGAAAGAGAGAGAGTGAGAGACAGAGAGAACATACCTACTAACATATTCTCAAAGTTTGACACAACAAAATACCACTGAGATAGATATGGATATTAAACAGTGAGACAAGATATATGCCAATAAGATGAACATGTACAGTATTCATCCTTTTTACATACCTCAAAGTGCCCCATCCATAACAACCAACATGATATTCAAATCTACTTCCACAGCTAGGTTAATATTGTAAAGACCCAGAGGTAACATTTAAGGAAAGCAATTTCTCTTTAGTATGGGGCATTAATAATATAAAAAATTAAAGAAAATTTTAAAAAATCAAAGAAATAAAAGAAGCTTTTTGATAATATATTCTATCTATCCTCTTGACTACATGTATGTCAAAGAAAAGTGAGTGTAGATCTCAGGCCTCCATTAGTAAAAAATGAAACCAACCTACTGTATCTTGAAACATTGCTTTTTCAAGATCACCCCAGGAAAATAGTTTTGAACAAGACCCCTCCAGGAGTCAGTATATGTAAGTGTTTGGTTTGTAATACACACTCATCAATGGGGATTGGGAGGTCCAGGATTCAAAACCCAACTAAAGGCCACCGCACACTACACGACCTGAGGTCGTACGACCTTCCGAACTACGGTATGACGTCACCAAACACCCAAGTTTCAGGTCGTAGGACCAGGTCGCACGATCAGGTCCCAGGTTTTGGCATGTTGAATTTTTGCGAGGTCGTGGACTAGGTCGTATGACCTCTGGTCATACGACCTCAGGTCGTGTAGTGTGCGGTGGCCTTTAGTGAGCTAATGAGCCTTTAGTATCAATCCTCAATTATCTAGCCCATTGGATATGACTTTAAAAGTCAGGGTGGTTATTTATTTGTGCTTTTTTCCCTTATTATGCAAGAAGTACCAAAGCAATATACCTTGGTAGATGACCAAGCTGTAAGACTTCTTCCCATGTTTCTATCTGATTTCCCTCTACGTTCAGCAACTCAAGGTGATCAAAGGTCCCCTCTGCTGGCCTTTACGGAGAGAGAAAGAGAATGAGTGAGTGAGAGGGAGAGAGAGAGAGAATGAGAAAGATAATGAATCAAGTTAAATTGTACATGATCAGTTTAATGAGTAAATTCTAATCAAATGAATTGACATTATTCCAAATATAAAGCATACATTACATACATTTTTTGTTTATAAAAGTATCTCCCTCTCACTTTTTTTCATATGTTTCATCATAAATATTGTAATTTACCAAGTGTGTGAAAGGCAGTTACATTAATACCGTATGTGCATGACATTTTGCACTTTACTTTAATATGATATTACATTTGTCAATGTTAACTGAACAATTCAATCAGTCTTCTCCTGCAACAGTACCTCGATAAATTCAAATAAATGTTTATATTTCAAGTGCTTACTAACCTGATGATTGTATGTTTTATTCTTTGAATCTTGTATCATCTGCGAGTACAATATGGAAAGAATTGATCTTAAAGAATGATATTTATTCATTATTTTAAACCATATATACTTACCTCTCAAGGTTTGATATTCTGTTGTAGCATGCATGCAGCGTCTTGAGTCTGGGCCACATGGGTGATGAGACTAGCAGCTATAGAAACATATACAATATTCAAATAAGATAATGTTGAATTCAAATTTGTGAATGAAATGCGGTTTATTTTCACATAATTGTGAATTAACTAAAATAAAGTTGATGAATTCTTATTTCATAAAATCTTAAGCACTAATAATCTCCCTCCAAAGGAAATATATGAATTATTTAGAAACAACACCAAGAGTCTAGGAAATATAAAGAGTATTTTAAATACATACAGACCCATCATTAAACCTATTGCTATTTTTTAAATATATAAAACAAATTATTCTGTTCATCAAATCTTCTGGAGAAGATATTTATTCACTATCAAATTATGCTGACCATATTCTACTATTTCATCTTCCTATCATAAACTTATTGTATAAAAATAAGAATAAAATTAAAAAACTCTCTCCCTCGTTTTACCTCTTTCCATGTGACATTACACCTATTGAGGAAGAGTTCTTCTAATGCACAGAAGGTAGTGCACAAACTTGATGGGGTGGTAGGTATAATCAATCTGTTTTCACTGAAATATAGAAGAGGGGGGAAAAAAACATGATCCTGATATTTATCAATGTCATATATCATATCATTATCTCAACTAATTGATTGATTTTGTTACCTCTATTATGATCTATTAGTATATATATTTCACAATCTGCATGAGCTTTGCATTGTATGAGAGTAAAACAATTAACCATGTTGAATGTACAGTGGACAAATAAGTGAAATGAATGAATGAATGAATGAATTTAAAGGTGAACTAGCAAAGGAAGAAGAGGAGAAGAAGGAGGGAAACAAAAAAAAGGGGGAAGAGGGAATGGAGATAATGAAGAAGAGAATGAGGAGGAGGAGGAGGAGGAGGAGGAGGAGGAGGAGGAGGAGGAGGAGGAGGAGGAGGAGGAGGAGGAGGAGGAGGAGGAGGAGGAGGAGGAGGAGGAGGAGGAGGAGGAGGAGGAGGAACAATACTAAAGGAAAAAGAGAAAGAAAAGGAAGATAAGGCATAGGGAAGACATGAATGAGGAAAAGTTTAGGAAGGAGAGTAGGAAGAGGAGTATTTGGAGGAGAAGAATAACATGTAGTTGGACAGGAGGGAAAAAATGGGGAAGGTGACATACATGAATGAGGTAAAAATAGGAGTGTTATAAGCAAGAGAGAATGATAGATTAGAAGAATAACAAAATTATATATATGATTTCATAAAGTTGATTTGATGCTATACCTATTTTATCAAAGAAATCATTGTAAATATAAACTAGTTGTATAAGTACTTACCTAACATCTAATTTTTTCAGTTCTTTCATGTTATTGGTGATTCTGGACAGCTCCTCCCATGATGGAAGCAAGTTTTTTGAGACATCCAGCTCTTTGATGTCTGAATTCAATAATGTCAAGAATATATGATCCAGTCATAAATAATAAACTTAATTCTTTCATGAAATGATTCTTTAATATCTACAAACATAACTATCACAAAATAATTGTAAAAATCATTCTATATCTCTCTTAACACATGCATCTTTTTGTATGCCCTGCTAGTTGATAAACACCTTTCTGTATATTGTCTTGTGCAGAAGTAAAATGTAACAAATATCCTCTCATTTGGCCACTCCATCCCAAAATACTCTTCTGTTCACTGTGCAAAGTTGAATTTCAAACAAGCAGCCACTTTCAAGTTTTTAATCATTTTTAAAAAAAAACCCACTATAAATGCAATGTTTTTTCAGCAGGAAGGCACTAAAAAGAATATATGGGGTAAATTATGCTCAATCATTCTTTTGCATCTTTTCTCAACAATGTCTGTTTTCATGAAAGTCTTTCATTACGTTATCAAACTCTATGCACTACACATATTTCCATTACTACACAATCTCAATTCTTAAAGCTTTCAAACTTTGTAATACCCACAGGTTAGATGGGTCATATTAGTTACATGATCATTAATTTGCCATTGTCGAATTCTTAGAAAGGTCACTTTAATGTACCATAAGACTGAAAGCAGCTTGGCTAGTAGTGTTCACAGGAGTGATGAAGATCTATCAAATGATAAAGGATACTTGATAATCTGTCTGCAATCTTCTCATCTCCAGCTTTACTAATTCTCATCTCATGAAGAGCCACAGATTTCAGGTTTTCAAAGGAACTATAATTGAATTGAAAAACACATATCTCTTTAAAAAAGCACAAATAAATAAACTTTTGAAAGTATATCTAATCATGATATGTATATTACTTCTTAAATACAAGTCCATGCACTTATGTTATTTTTACTGCTATTATTCTAATTTATTTTTAATTCTACCTGTACTATTTTTCTTCTGTTTCAAAATTTACTACATTTTGGCCAGAGACATTCACAATCTTAATATTTTTGTTGTTGATGCTTAAATCCAATATTTATCCGAATCCAGAATTTCTTTAACAAAGAGGGGAGATGAAACTTGCATGGAGTATAAAATTGTTTTTAATTTAATAACATCATACATCAAATAAAATTGATTTCCCATCTACAATTCACCTGGTAGTTTCTTATTATTTCATTTATACTGAGTTCTGGTAACAGTAACAATATACTGCTTCTACTACTACTACTTCTACTACTACTTCTACTACTACTTCTACTACTACTACTACAACTACTACTACTACTACTAGTAATGATAATAATAATAATAATGATAATAATAATAATAATAATAATAATAATAATGATAATAATAATAATAATAATAATAATAATAATAATAATAATGATAATAATAATAATAATAATAATAATAAACAATAATGATAATAATAACAACAATAACAACAATATGGCTTTCGAAAAGATTTCTCAACTGGTAGTGCAATACTTGATTTATATGATAAAATCATCCATTATGTTGACTTAAACAATCATGCAATATGTATTTTTATGGATCTTTCGAAAGCCTTCGATACCATATCCCATGATATTTTATTAGCAAAATTACGTTTTTATGGCGTTAGAGGTTTACCTCATAAATGGTTTCATAGTTATCTTTCCGGCACGAAGCAGTATACATCTGTAAATTCTCATAATTCTCTTTATAAACCAATATTATACGGTGTCCCGCAGGGCTCCATTTTAGGACCTTTATTATTTCTGATTTATATAAATGATATCGTAAATTGTTCTTCTTTTTGTAATTTTACTCTTTTTGCTGATGACACGACTATTCTTGCCTCAAGTAGAAACTTTGATTTTTTGATTCATAATTTGAATCTTAACCTAAAATATGTTTATGAGTGGTTGGTTTGTAATAAATTATCTTTGAATGTTTCGAAAACAAAATTTTTGATTTTTAAAAGTGCCAGGAACTCGAATCATATATACGACGATGTCTCTATTTTTATCAACAATAAATCATTGGAACAGTGTAGAGTTTTTAATTACCTAGGTATACTTTTAGATGAAGATCTGTCTTGGAGTTCTCATATCAATCATGTTACTAAAAAAGTTTCTCAGAGTGTCGGCATTATTAATCACTTGAAATTTGTTCTTCCTCTCCGCATTTTGTTTATGTTGTATAACGCATTTATTTTGCCGTATATTATGTATTGCAATTCTGTTTGGGCAACGAAACATCATTCTAAGTTAATGAGATTGCATAGGCTTCAAAAAAAGGCATTACGAATTTGTTCTAATTCTGATTATTTGACTCCTTCACAACCTTTGTTTAGAAGATTTAATACTTTAAATATTTTTGATATTAACAAATTGCAAATCGCGTCACTGATGCAACGTTTTTTCTCAAAGTCCCTTCCTCCTAATCTAATGCAGTTATTTACTTTATATAATGCAGTTCACACCCATTATACAAGGAATGCCCATAAGTTTCATCACTGGAAATTTTCTTCTCATATGTTAAACACTTCTCTTCGTTATGTTGGCCCCAAAATCTGGAATTCTTTACCTCCTTCTTTACAGTCTGTTCAGTTTAACAATTCATTTAAAAGACTTTATAAGAAACATCTTCTCTCTCTTTATAGTTCATAATTTATTTTATATCTCATCTATTATACTGCATTGCTATTTATTTAATTTTACTTTGTAACGATTTATGTATGTTTGTGTGTATATGTGCATGTGTATATGTGTATGTATGTATATATATATATATATATATATATGTATATATGTATATGTATACATGTATGTTTGTGTGTATGTATGTATATGTGTATATGTATGCACATGTATATCTTTATTATTAGTGCGCCTGGTGCATCCAACTTTCAAGCCTTATTGGCTTTTACGTTTGCACCATTTTCCAGTAAACTATTATGTTGATGGTTATGATTTATTGTCATTATTTACATTTTCAATGTAACCATTTTAATTTATATGCATTTTCATATTATATGTACTTTTAATGATATTCCATCATTTTTATCTTGTATATATTTAATGTCATGTTGATGGAAATAAATGATTTTCAATCAATTCAATCAACAACAGCAGTAACAACCAAAACAATAATAATAATAATGATAATAATAATAAAAAGGATAATAAAAATAATAACACTAATAATACAACTATGGTATGATCCATCCCACCAAATTTACACTGGTTATTAAAAAAAGGTTATTTGCCCAACAAATTTCATATAAAATGTATGATAGCTAAGTTTCAAACAAGCACTCAAACAGAATGGTGTGAAGAGTATCCTTTTGTTGTATTGTCTTGTAAATCACAGGGACAGGGAACCAGGGAACCTGGGAAACAGGATAGAATAAGGGTCAGACTACCTCAAAACACAAAGCGAACAGTAGAAATGCTACAATCAATTTACTAACATCACCCACATGGACATACATGTACATGTACCTCTGTGTTCTGGCTATCTTTTCTGCTCCCACCATCTCTACTGCCTTACAGCTGACTGCCAAGGAATCTTCTACATCTGCTGTCTCAATGTTCTCTGGAATGTATCGTGAGGAAACAGCATCCAGGAATTGAATGCCCAGATCAGCCTTCTTTGGGCGTAAGAAGGAACCACCTGTTGGGGAGCTGAAAGGATGCATATGACATAGAGGACAAGGATGTGAATTTACATCTACAGTATTTTTTCTTTTTATTTTAAACATTGCTCCTTATTCAGAAAAAGGACCCCAATTATAAATAAGTCAATCACTACTTTAAGACATTGAAGAGAATATGTAGCCCTTTTTTTGCTTATTTAGAACGAAGATTTAAATTAATTTTTGAACAGTACTGAATTTGTTTTATACCAAATGTTGATATAGATTAATAAAGTGGAACAATTTGGTAATGAAAGATAGGCAAGATTTTTTGACCCCTTTCCCTTCAAGCCTGACAAGCTATAGACATGAAACAAACCTGTCCAAGAAATTACTTTCCAAATCTATGAGCAATCAAAGTTTGATGCTTACCTGCATTGGAAATATCGAGTGCCATTGTGACTGCCATCATGCTTTCCCCTCTCTGGATTGTCCCACTCAATACCAAGCCACTGGCCTGCATCAAAACAAAAAAAGAAAAACAAAAAAAGAGGAGAATGAGAAGAGAGAAGCTAAAAGTAAACAAGCAATATAATCATATTAGATCTATATCAAACAAATAATGCTTAAACCTGTTATACTAGCACTAGTTCACCAGAAATGACAATAGATTGCCAATTTTATTTTTCACAGAATGTTTTCCAACATCCAGTGAGTTAAACTGATTGTATTTCACTTCAACATCTACATATTTTAGGTATCAGTAGTCTATTTGAAATTGAAGCGCCGATTTTGAGTAAATTGTGGTTAGTTTTCACAGTAGTGTTTGAAAGTATCGAAATTTAATAGAGGGAGTCTTAAGCTTTTTATAACACAAAAAGTATAAAAGGTTTAAATCAAATGCCCATTTTGAGTGAATACTGGTCACTTTTGTGCAGTGGTGTTTGAAAGTGTTCAGGTGTACGTGTATGACCGTCTGAGTATGTATGCACGAAGTATAGAAAAGTCACTATGCTGCATTTTAAAAACTATTCCTTTTGAAATAAGAAATCTCTGAAAGGGGGGTTGGGCTGTAAACAGGTACTAGTAGTAAGTGTTTGATGTGGGCCCCCATATCCATTTGAGGTGGGGCCCCTCAGCATTTTTGCCCCCCCCCCCACTTTTTTGAGTAGACATGCACATTTCATAAAATCTCAGAAAATAGGTTTGAAAATTTTCATTAATGTGTGAAATCAAATCCACCCACCCTCCCCCCCCCCCCCTCCCACTCATAGGCCCTTGCCTATGTGGGACTGTGTCAAACATTCACCTTTGCAGTACCATAGTCAAAAAATGACAACAAATTGCTCTAAGCAAGATTGCTAGATTAAAATTCTGGGACTCTTCAACTCTTACTTGCTACAAATTTGAGGTTTCAGAATTGAAAGTGAAATTTTAAATAACTATTTTCCTCTCATATATGAATGATCTAGACTGGAAAAAGGCCTGCTGATTAGTGCTGGTATCGGCATGGAAAATCTATGTCGCCATGTCGCAATAAAATTATCGCCGATGTCGACATGTGTCGACATCTGGACATGAGTCAAACAAGTCTAAACTCGGGTCGCTCCCGTAGTGACCGTACACTATTAAACCAGAGTTACCCGACACAAATTCACAAGAGCTTTACATGGAATACATGCACTATGTCCTCACGGGCTCACACTCGCAGTCATACTCACTTACAGTTCTCAAAGATGCACACTGTCAACTATTTGCCCCAAAATTTGTTTTGTATGATCCAATTTATCAAGCATTAATGAAAGTCATGCGGTGCGAGTCAGCTAGTGTCGCATATCTAGGCATGTACGTGTATGTAATGTATACCAGTCGTCGCAGCTAGATACGCAGCGATCGTGTCGCGCGCGCGCGCTGCTAATGCGTATGTGAAACAAATCACGTACGCGCGCACGACGCCACGGCGAGGTACATGTAAAAAGACCCATTTTATGTCGCCATCGGAGCATGCGTGTCGACATGTCGGCAAAGTCCAAAACCAGTACTTTTGTCGCCATAGTGGCGACATCAGGCGTGTCGATACCAGCACTACTGCTGATACACACAAAAGCTATTGAAGCCTATTCACCCGTAAAAGCTATAGTGGAGTACAAGCTTATCTTCAGATATAAGCTTGTACGTGTATAAGTGGCTTAGTGGTCAATACAACCACTAGAGTAGATGCTGTGGTCTGCAGACACTTAAGACAAAATCCAATTTTTGAACTCTTTATTCCAGAATTATTTTCACTTTTTACCCAAATAATGGAAGTTCATATTGTTACTGTTTGAGCAAAAATATAATCCCCCCAAAATAAAGAGTTGCCATGGTAATATCAATTTTTCATTTTCCCCGTTTTGGAGCCGGTTTGTGGCATACCTGCACTGGTTTGCAGCCCCACGTACAAACTCAATGGAGAGCTGGAGCCGATGGGATTTTGCTCAGCTCGCGTGCACATGATGCGCACGAGCTGAGCAAAATCCCATCGGCCCAAGCCAGAGTCCCATGCCAGAGCTCCCCGTGTGCGATACAGCTGCAAACCAGTGCAGCGATATCTGACACTGACATCGCCATTTGCACAAAGCTTTCGCCGGTGTGTCACACACAATGATCGTCGATGACTTCAACTAGCAATTGGACACTTTTGAGCTTGCAACACATGAAAAATCCTGATCTAAAATTGAAATTTCTTGAAATTCAGCTTATTTTTCAAAACCATATTTCCTTAACAACACCCTTAAGAAATGCATATTTTCAAAATTTTCAATTTTTCGTAGTGGAAACGCCAATTGTATCACTAAAAATGCGATATTTATGGATACTTTTTTCATGGTCACTGCTGGGTTTTTTTTTTACTCTGGTAATGTACCCTCTGTGTGTGATATGTGATATATTATTTATGATGTCATGTAAAAAATGTATTTTAAAGTGATTTTGCAATGCAAACGATGGACCGGCTGCACTTCGCAGCATCTACTCTAGGACTTGGTGTGTTGTGGAGTAGATCTAACAGTTAGATCTAGGTTTCAATGATGCTCCGTGGCCCCTGTTCGGTAAGACTAAGATGCAACATTCATGCACACACAATACACATACACAGACTGTAGAGCCACGGGCGTGTGGTTTGATAGTACATGTATAGACACATCCGTGCTGCTGTAACCGTTACACTGCCTGAAAACCACACCAAGTAATACTAGTGGTCATATTGACCACTACACGGGACAAATGCAAAAACACTAGCGGATCCAGGGGGGGGCCGAATCGGCCGCGGCCCCCCCTATTGGCGGCGAAAAAAAAGAAAAAAGAGGGGAAAAGAAAAAGAAGAAGAAAGGAAGAAGGAAAGAAGGAAAAAAAGGGAAAGAAAATAAGAAAGGAAAAAAGATAAGGAGGAAAAGAAAGAAAGAAAGAAAGAAAGAGAAAGATAGAGAGAGAGGGGGGGGGGAGAGACATACGACCTGACGGTGACGGTAACAATGCAGGGGGGGGGGCATTGACATTTGAGGGGTCAAGCACGTGCGAAACCGGGCCAGCCCTGGCTTGTGGAAAATTAAGTCGGAATGCAACCTATTTCCCCTAAAAATCTCAGCCTAAACGCAGTGTCTGAAATGCTTAGTGCAAATGCGCTGACGATAATGCCCCTCCAAAGAAATTTCGAGCCATTCCTGAAGAATTTATTTGAAAAGAGGGGGCCGGCCGTGACGGCAGCGTTGGATAAGGGAATGGGGGGGGGGGGGGTAGGGTGTGCACATGTTCAGTTGCGCTCCGCATTGGGGTGCACATTTGAGTAGGAGTCTAGCAAAGGTATGGGGGATATGTAAAAGCACTCATGATAAGGTCGAGCCCGGCCCCCTACAAAGTGGAGCAGAACCTGCAGAAGTGCAATCGGCAGATCCGGGGGGGGGGGGGGGGAGGAGGTTGTCATTCATGGGGCCTTCGGAAGCCGTTATTGAATAAAGGGGCCGGCCACACATAGATGTTAAGCTTTATTTTCTATAAGGTTAGTGCTAAATCACTCTTGATAAGGCCGCCTGGCCCCTTCAAAGAGCGGCAGAATAAGGACATTTTGAGCGGTTGGGCCAGTCCCAAAAATTTGGAAGCCCTTTATTTGTTTGAGGGGGCTGAGCTCTACATCGGGAATTGCTGGGAATACGTACGGGTCATAGAGTAAAGAAGTATTTAACTCTATGGTACGGGTACACATTGTGCGCGCACATTGAAATTGTGAAATTGCGCGCATTCGTTGGTTATCGATGATCTCTATAGCAGCTCTAACTCTAGCGCCTTCTCTATCTAGCTAGCGCTCTAGCTCTCAGCTCGCGCATATTACGTCTATCTTCTGGAGATCACTTTTCGACGACGATCTGGGACAAGTGGAGAGAGGAATGCTGAACCTGAGGCCTTAACGATGCCGAAGTCAACATTGAAAATATCGATATCAAGCAATTCGCTCATGACGGAGGTCTCCTGTGTTCTAAATTTTTTTTGGTTAAATATCAATTTTCAGTATACTCACATTCAGAATTCAAATGTATATAAATGACTTGTATATTCCAATGAATAAACAAACAAACAAAGTCACCCGATGTTCGGGCAGCAGAGCGAACTGCCCGAATATCAGATGTAAATACCTTATCTCGTATATTTTGGTAATAATATTTCCTCTAAAGGCTGTAAAATTAAAGTGCCAAAAATTTGCTCGCTTGCTTCGCTCGCTCGCCAGATGTAGAATCCACAAATTGATCGGGCAAGTGACGTCAGTCCTCGCAGAAATACGTATACTAATTTGTACAAGAGACACCTGTCACGTCGAGTTCGAAATTGAGCCTGCGCGCAGATACAGGTACGGTACTCCTATGTAATGAGTTGATGTAATTGGTGATTGAACTTTGCAATTTTCAAATTTCCGGCCCCCCCTATTGGGAAATCCTGGATCCGCCCCTGCAAAAATACTATTCATTTTCTATCACATGTACTAAAGGTATGGGGGGGGGGGGGGAATAAGATAAATATTTCAAATACTTCCTTTCAAATTCAGCTCTTTAAAATTTCACTCCTACCTTAAATGGCCGTTAGGAAATCTTCTGATATTTCCAGCAAAATCCAAGTCAAAATCATGTCCAAAACCTAAGAAATCCCTGCCGATTTTTTTTGCGATCGCATGTTGTATTCATTCCGCCAATGTTTAAGACTAAAATTTTGTTCACAAAGAAACTCTGTTTTGCACACGCACATCGATCCTCTACGATCACACACACGGAAAATCAGGACTTTTACGTGTGCGCGATAGGGACTGAATTTTTAACGACCAAATTTTTTTGGGGGAAATGTCAGCACTCGCGGCAACCAGGAAATGTAAACAATGACTTGCGATACCCTGCAAGAAGTGAGAGTAAATTACGGATTTCATTTTTTGAATTCGGCCTATCTTTACCAACATCGGCGAGTTGAATTTATTCATGAACATGATGATGATGAACATGATGAATCATGGATATGTTCACTCATGGGCCCTTGCCTATGTGGGACTGTGTCCAACATTCACTGTTGCAGCAGTCAAAAACAGACAACAAAATTGCTCTAAGCAAGATTTAATTTTCTTAAATTTGCTAGATTACCTGATTCATGGACTCTTCCACTCTTACTGTGCCACAAATTAGGGGATTCAGAATTGAAAGTGAAATTTTAAATAATTATTTTCCTCTCCTGTATGAATGATCTAGCCTGGAAAAGGGCCTGCTGATACACACAATAGCTATTGAAGCCTATTCACCCATAAAAGAGCTAGTCTGAGTACAAAGAGCTAGTCTGAGTACAAGGTTATCTTCACTTATACATGTATTATATCCTGACTTATGGATCCTGCGGAGTACCCTCGTAGAAGTAGAAGTGTACAAGCTTATCTGAAGATAACCTTGTACTCAGACTAGCTCTTTTATGGGTGAATAGGCTTCAATAGCTTTTGTGTGTATCAGCAGGCCCTTTTCCAGGCTAGATCATTCATAACAGGAGAGGAAAATAATTATTAAAAATTTCACTTTCAATTCTGAATCCCCAAATTTGTGGCACAGTAAGAGTTGAAGAGTCCCTGAATCAGGTAATCTAGCAAATTTAAGAAAATTATGTCTTGCTTAGAGCAATTTTGTTGTCTGTTTTTGACTGCTGCGACAGTGAATGTTGGACACAGTCCCACATAGGAAGGGCCTATGAGTGGGTTATCTTCAGATAAGCTTGTACATGTATAGGCTAAGTGGGGGTTCTCTTCAGATAATACTATAAGTAGGTATGTGACAAAAAAAATAAAAATTGTGGAATTACATTGTAATTTATAATATCATTGGAAAGAGCTTGAAAAACTATTTAAAATGGTATATAAACCATAGCTCTAGGACAAATATTAAGCAAGTTATGATTTTTTAAATATTAAAAATCTGGTTTAAATATCGCCATTGATTTACCATTGAGACCTCTCAAAATCTGTGACCGATCATGATCATAAGGATGGTCTTATCAAAAATGTAAAATCATTCACTTTTCTAGATCAAACCTTAAGGAAAGAACATGTGATAGGGAAAGAAACTCAATAATTTATTATTTGATCAATGTATAGACCCTTCTGTAACGGTAATTAATTAATCAGTAATTATCAATTAGCATATTAATTAGCTAATTATTCGTTAATGAGCTCACTGCCGCAAACAGACAAATTTCCGTAATTTCCTTATTATTTGGTATACTTTGATGGGATTTTCACCAAGTCATAGAGCATGCATTACAAAAATGATTATTTTGTAATTCAATTGTAATTAATTAACTACTCATTAGAAAATTAACTGGTAGATTTAATTGGTAGATTATTAAATCACTTGTTAAAGAATTGCTGCAACAGGAAAAATCCTGTAACTTCATTGATATTTGGAAGATTTTGATTTGTATTCAACAGTATCGAAAAGCAGAGTTCTCTAACAACTTTCATGTTATCATTGTATATGTCACTTGTAAACAAAATTTGTACATTTTAGTGCATACATGTAATATAACAAGATATTGTGTTTCTATGTCAATTTCTGTATTTTGTTATGAATATGAGTAATAATAAAATCACTTGAAATTCAACATAATATTGAGTATGAGTACATTCTTTAAGTTAGCACAGCTCACAGGCACATTTTTTTTTTTTTTTTTTGTGGGGGTCCATCACCTAAATTACATCCTTCCTAATTTACCCAACAAGCAAAAAAAAAAAAAAAAAAAGACACCCCTACTGATAGTTTGAAAATTGTAATTAATATTCTGGCAAGGAGCATCTCATATGAGAAGCGAGAATATTAATTACAATTTTTGAAACTCTCAGAGGGGGTGGTGCTTGGGGTGCTGATGCTGGTGGAGTGATCACCCGCAATGAAATCCCCATCTATTCTATGATCTTATTTATTCTGTTTCACATACTTTTCATGTCATGGTATTTTTAGATCTATTTAACATTATTATTATTAAACAAAGAAGGAAAAATACAGAGCTTAAATTATCTGTAGCAGGTATATCGGAATATGTAAGAACTAAAGTTTCAATCCATAATAAAACACAAAAATAATTGAGCAATGCAACCAACAATGCAAAGCAAATGGAAACTGCTCGTAGTCTGACCCCACTGTGCCTGGGCGCCCACACCAGTGCTCCCGGCGGGACTGCGCTCAGTCACATAGTCCCGCTGCATGCTACTCTCGGCATCTGACATTCAATTTTGAGGAGTGGAAAAAACAATGATAGTAAGTTCCGATTTCATTTATATTCATCAGGTAGCAAGAAAAATGTATGAATTAACTCTTTTAATTAGTTTCAGAACTATTTTAACTCCTCTTCAAGGAAGGTTACGATGGTAAAAATGACACTGAACTTTGACTTGAAAAAAAATTCACTTTCACATGTCCGATTCTCGAAATTCGAAGTCGAGGCGAAAGGGAATTTTCCAAAGACGTAATCAGCCAAAGGCAAAGCAAGCCAAATTTGGCGAGAAAACGCCGTTTCTACACGCAATCAAAGAGGTACCCTTCAGAGTAACTTGCACTGGGCGTGAAACAGCTGCCGGGCTCACGGAAACCAAGCCAGTGTGCGCGTAGCCTCTTGTCGAGGCCCTGGCGCTGTTGGAATCCTTGGCGATATGGAGGCAAAATTTCTGGTGGCGAGCGAAGCGAGCAAGAAAAACCGAGGAGCTTGCGCCGAGGGCCTCTTGACACCCGATCTGAATTTCTTTTGTATTTCATTGTTTTGACGAATATTCCGACCAAACTTTGGTCGGTGAAAATCATCCAATAAGCGCGAGCTACCATGACGTAATGTTAAATATTCATGACTCGACTGCACGCTATTTCTTACATATTATAATATAAATGGCGTTCAACGTTTCTTCCACGACGAGTGATGACGATATTTGTAAGAGCTTAGAATATGCCGCTAGAATGTTGAAGATTGACAGATTCAAAGATTTGCAAGGTGATGCAATCAAATCTGCACTTAAAGGACAAGATGTTTTTGTGAATCTGCCTACTGGCTATGGAAAAAGTGTTATTTTTCACGCGCTACCGCTCTGTGCTGATTACCTCCGTGGGCCAGGGATGGAGAGTGAGACTGCTGCTTTGCGAGGGCCAGGCGGATCCCCCGGGGTCTTGCCGGGCAGTGAAGTTGCTGGTAACTCCTTGGTTACATCAGCTTCTAGTCTATCATCTTCACGAAGCATTTTGTTGATTATTTCCCCTTTGGTGTCTCTGATGAGAGACCAGGTGAAGTCGCTCAAGAAACGTGGACTTCAAGCCATCTATCTTGGGGACGCTTCGTCACAAGATGTGACTTTAGAAGGTATAATTTTGAATTTGACTCGGTCAAGATCTAAAAACTAACTGTGTTAGTGTTATTTGTTAATAAAACTGTAACATTAACAGTATGTTAGACTTGATGGAGATGCATCTATTGTTGAACGGTGACTTTTATTGCCCATTCTTCATTATTTGTAAATATATGACGATCTCTTGAGAAATATGTACATTTGTCTTATTTCAAATTACCATGGTTTGTAAGCTAGAGATCGAATTCTTCATAATGTGCTTGTCTGTGAATGTATTTTGAGCAAGAGATTTACGTAATCCCCCCCCAAAAATAATAGACTAGTCCAGAACTGAAGTAAAAAAATCCTTGAGATTTCATTGGCCAATTTGCTGGGCGATCGCCGCGGTAATCTAACTATTCACGTTTTCATGCATAATTCAGTAGGAAATCGTGCCTCATGAATATATAATTCAGGTCGGGTGTCAAGAGGCCCTCGGCGCAAGCGCCTCGGTTTTTCTGGCTCGCTTCGCTCGCCAGAAATTTTGCCTCCATATCGCCAAGGATTTCAACAGCGCCAGGGCCTCGACAAGAGGCTAGTGTGCGCGATAGTCACATACGGTACGGTACGGTACCTAGTATAAGTGGCTAAGTGGATATGTTGGTGTCGGTTTTTGTAAATTAAATGCAGATTTTGAGTGAATGTTGGTAACTTTTGTGCAGTGATGTTTGAAAATGGTGAGGTGTATGACTGCCTAGAGCCTACACACGAAGTATAGTAATGATGCTATAAGTGCTGAAAACTAACAAGTAACAAAACAAACACAAATATTTTGCACCACTTTTGACACAACACCATTAGTAATGATTGGGACTGAATATTATTAAAGACGCACATCACACATGAAAATTCGTACACATACCTTCTGTTGGTGGAACAAATCCCATGAATCTTATTGTCCCATATTGTCCTTCATTCAAAATCCTGTGACCTACTTCAATTTTCATGTCAGAAACGACTTTTTCATCTACTTCCTCAGGCATTTTCCTGCCCAAAAATTTGTCCACGCAAAATCAATGAATCTGCCGACCATTACAATTAATGGGCGCGCCCGCGTTTATGGTGTCTGAAAAGGTCAAAATAAGACAAAACATAGGAGACAACGCACTGTCTGCCTACACATATATATATTTACATATATATTTTGTGCACAAAATATATATTATGGACAGCAGACATATTACACAAAGTCAACAGTACAGAGGTGACGTCTCAACTCACCCCACAATGATTGTAAAACTAATATTTGCTAATATGAGTATATTTCTCTCTGACTCTCTCCCCCCGTCTCTCCTTCAGCTTATACACCCATGCCTTACAAATTATCTTTGCAGGGGCCCTCGAGCGTTTTTGAAAGTGGGGGCTGATTTGATTTCACTCATTAATAACAATTTTCTAACCTTTTTTTCCAAAGTTTTATGACACGTGTCTACTAAAAAAAAGTGGGGATCTGGCAGCCCTCAGTGGCCCATGCTTTGGGTAAGTGATCCACTCTTCTGTGTCGTGGCACATCGTGCAAAAATGCCAATACCAAGTTTCTATTGTACTAATTAATTAAATGTAATTTATTAAGTGATTAATAATTCATTCATTACTTATTTTTAATGGCTTCTATGTACCCGGTAGTAAGAACGAAAGAAGAGTTCAACCAGAGCAAAAGCTCAGGAATATAAAGCTGGAAACGAAAAAATGATGTGTTCATTCAGTCTTTCATAGTCATTTTTTAAAAGTACAAACAAGAATGTAGGACCTACATTTCATATTCTGTGACTGAATAGCCAGGGATGATTTTTTTTCGATGGGGAGGAGAGAAAAAACAACTGAGACAAGCAGCTAATCGTATACACTTATTATGTGATATGATGTGTCCAGATCGGTCAAAATAGCCTACATGAAGGAAGGCAGACAAACAAACTTTCCAATTCAAGAAGGTTATATGTTGCTTTTGAAAAGTTTATCAAATCACAATAGGCCTATACCTTTCTCAAAGATAATCACCTTTGTAGCCGAAAATAATGAAATACCGGGAAGGGGGCCCCCAAAAAGCCTTGAATTATGATTATGAACGCTTGAAGCCAATTAAAGGACGTAATAAATCAATCAATATCAAAATGGTTCTATCAAAATGTTACATTCAAGTCTGACATGGACTCAACTCGTGTATGCATTGTCTTAAAAGTCAATCTCTCTTTTTTTTTCCACTGGCAGCAGATCATGCAAGAAAACATTCTTTACGAATAGAATATGGTCGATTATGTATTAATAATGTATTATTATCTTTATTTTGTTAATTGTTACCTGTATATATATTTTCATTTGTAATGCATGTAAACGAGACGAATTTCCTTATATGGACAATAAAACATTAAACAATGAACAAAACAAAACAAAATAGAATATCTCAAAGTTTTTGTCCAAGCGCTGACATTTATAGTCTTTCCTTTCGAACTTGTAACCGCATGCCTCGATCTTGTATGTTAACATGAAAATCATTGTGCTGAAACCTTTTGGCCTGAAAAGCCGTTTAGCAATTAAAAAGAGGGAAAGGACATTTCACTTTGTGGGCTTCTGGGAGGGGGTTCAAGCTTTAGCAGACGGTCATTTCTGTTCTCCTGAAAAGAAAAATCAATATCATGATCATGAAAAGCATTTCTCGTGTGCTTTTATCGTTGGAGACACATTTTCTCATCAAATTGTTATAAATACTCTTGCTTATATACATGTATTAAATCTCCACGTTTCTGGGATACTCTCCCTTAAGTTCACTGATCAATAGCTGACTTGTGTATTGATACTTCTGTGAGCTCATTCCGATTCGTGAATGCTTTCTCCATTTCCTTTTTGATATGCCTCCCACAGAACAATCATTTTGAATAATCCGGCCTTTTTTTTTTTTATTTTTTTTTTATTTTTAATTTTTTTATGTATTTGTATACAATAACCAATGAGGGAGCCCTCATACAGAAATTTATATTCTTTTTTTTTTTTGGGGGGGGGGGGCAGTCCCCCGGCATTGGTTGTTGTTGTAATTGCTCTTGTTGTTGTTTTTAAATTGTGTACCATCATTGCTTATATATGTTATCATTTGATGGTATGTATCTGGAAATTAAATTAATAAGATTAAATGAATAAATGAATAGATATCAGGAGCACTTTTTAGGCTCGTGACAATCTGGGGGCATGTGCCCCATGCTAACTTCCCGTGTTCCGCTGCTCAAGAATTTTTTTTTTTTCTATTATAAAACATACTTTCGAAGTGTAACAGACCCAGTTTTAGCTCCACTGTGCCCAGCTCTGATAAGATTGACTCCTTACAATGCCATACTGGATGTATGAGTTTTTTTCATCATTGGAACCAGGATAAAAGTCTCATCTCATGGAACCCAAATCGTCTTAATGCATGCATCTTCATTTTTTTTTCTTTACACAAATCTACAACCAGTTTTTCCAGTAATTTTACCACAAGGAAAAAAATAAACATTGGCTCACTTTTCTATAAGAATAATCATGCATTTCATTTTTCTTCTTAAAAAATTATATACATTTACATAATATCCGAGTGCCAAAATTCAATGTAGGGCGTCCCATCTTGCACATTTTGGTAATAAATGAAATGAACAATGGAATTGTTTCTTTGAATACATTATCGCTTCCCTCCCCCTGCGGAAATTCAAGGTATCTTGAACATTTTGGTACCGTAATAAACAAATTTCTTTAAGGACGTTCATCAGTTATGTTTGTGCGCACCTCAGCTGCGCATCCTGGCTGACAGTGCTACGTCATCACAACACCGGGAGAGTATTGCGCGCAGTTAAGACAATGGATACGCACATTTAACACAATGCTTAATAATGGGTTCGCAAGTGTGCGCAGTAACAAGAACCAGGTGAAAATAGATGAAATCAATAATTCTGTACCTGTGAAAAATATATATACCGAATATTAACTAGCTTGAGCTGAAAGATAACATTCGATGCCCCCTCATGAACTTTCTATAGGCAAAGTTAGTCGTATAGGAAAAATGAAAGGTAGATGTAATTTGGAATTCATAGTCATGGTCATCTACCTCCCATTTTAGTACAATTCCTTAGCACAAAAAGAGAGCTGGAGAAAGAAAGTCAAATATATGCCCAAGAATCATTTGTCTATGCCATATGATTGTCTAATGATCATTATCCCTACAGTCAAGGACATGAGCAAATAGAATAATGAATAAGATTTCACTCAAAACGACTTACAATTTCCTTCTTTTTTATACACTGGTTCGAAGGTGTGCGTAAAATATAGACAACTATAGCTTATGTCGTTACCGTGATTATTATGTTTGAAATACTTGTAGTCGTGAACAGGTGCGCAAAAGTAAGGGTGCCTTACTTTTTTTTTCCTGGGGAAGGGGGAGGGGACAAACACTCTGAGGTGCCCCACCTCACAAGAATATGGGTCCACTTCGCACGCTTGCTACCTGCTTACAGACCTACCCCCCCCCCCCCGACCATGCAAGCACATCCCCGCACCTCCTTTTCTTCCATATTCCGATATATTTTCAAAGTGCGAGGTTTATAATTTTTCATTTAAAAAAAATGGAATAACTGAAGCACTGTAATCATCCATTGTTTTTCAATATCCCTCCTTATGACCTGAAATAGGGTTATTTTGTTTCTATATTTTGTGTACAAAATTTTAAACACTTTTTGGTATACCGGCACCTCACTGCCCGAATATGAGGATATTCAGGCGACTCGCTACCAAAATATGAGGATTTTCGGGAACCTTGCAAAATTATTTATCATAAAAATGCGGGGGGGGGGGGGGGGGCGCTGCTAGCACAAAAACCAGTACATGGACCCCTTTTTTTCAAACTCTCTCCTCCTTCGGTATAATTTTTTTTGCACCCATCCCATTCCTAGACAGGTTCCCAGCCAGCCATGCGCAGTTTTTGCGAGTTTTTGACCTTTTCCGCCAACTGAGGGCGCTGCTAGCACAAAATCGAGTGCATGGACCCCCATTTTTAAAACTTTCTCCATCTGCAGTATATAATTCTCTACAAATCTGGAAAAATTTACGAATCTGGCATGGATTTTGAATGTACAGTAGAGTTTTTTTGCACCTATCCCATTCCCAGACAGGTTCCCAGCCAGCCATGCGTAGTTTTTGCGAGTTTTTGACCTTTTCTGCCAACTGAGGGCGCTGCTAGCACAAAAACGAGTGCATGGAAGGTGAAAATTTATGCTTCAATCATCATCACCTCCCTGATCATAGCGATCTGAGGTCCGGTTTGTCAGGCTTTACTTTTTTTTTGCGGCGCAAATTAGTGCAGTCGTTACTCAAATGGGAATATTTTCGCGAGCTGTGAAATTTGCATCCCAACATCAACTCGCAAAATACGCAAAAATTACGGCTTTTACAAACAGTACGTGAAAGTAAAAGGTCAAGCACATGTCATGAAATTGAAAGCAATACCGCAGACAAATAATTCTAAACGTTTGAAAAAAAATCTTATTTATTTTATTATTCAATGTGGACCTCCAAAATCGAGTGTGGTCCACCAAAAATGAAAATAAGTCAAATTTGGAGGACCAACTGGACCACCAAAATTTTCAGTTAGTGTCGAGCCCTGCAAAAGGTATTGACTTGTACATGTGACCGTAAAAAAAAAAAAAAAAAAAAAAAAAAAAAAAATGGACCCCCATTTTTAAAACTTTCTCCATCTGCAGTATATAATTCTCTACAAATCTGGAAAAATTTACGAATCTGGCATGGATTTTGAATGTACAGTAGAGTTTTTTTGCACCTATCCCATTCCCAGACAGGTTCCCAGCCAGCCATGCGTAGTTTTTGCGAGTTTTTGACCTTTTCCGCCAACTGAGGGCGCTGCTAGCATAAAAACGAGTGCATTGACCCCTATTTTTAAAACTTTCTCCTCCTTCAGTATACTTTTTTCTACAAATCTGGAAAGTTTGACGAATATGACATGGATTTTGACAGAATAATGGGGATTTGTATATGACATTGGGAATTATGAGGCCTATCAATGGCCAAAAACCTGCGATGACGTCATTCTACCTGACACCCAATCATGGCACAGTTCAGTGTCCCATAGAAAAAAAGTAAGCACATGGACCTATAATTTTCTACGCGTATTTGGGCTTCTCATGGACCAAAGTAACTGTATGCAAAGTTTGGTGAAAATGACATGGATTTGACTTTAACTGTGGAACGTCCTTAAAGAGACATTGTCGATCCGCCTTCCACCCCCCCCCCCCCCCCCCCCCCCCTTCAAAGAACGGTCTGAACTAAGCGACCATTAGACGATCCAAAGTCTCACAGCTGATTGGCTAAAGTTATCAACACACGTCCGTTCTAATTTCTATACACGTTCGACATGTGTTTACTTTACCGCGCGCGGGTCAATTCAATGAATGATATACATTAACCCAACACTACCAAATGTATTCCAGGATCGGAAGGCGCTGGGCATGCAGGAGCTGGAGCTGACCTACACAGCGCAGCCTAGCCAAGAGAGATTCGACTCAGTGAGGACAAAACACCTTTACTGTGGTATGAGTAGATGGGATGGGGATGGGGAGGGGGACTATGGGGACGGGGCAGGAGGAGGGGAAGGGGAGACTTCAAAAAGACTTTCAAAAATTCATAACTTTCTTATTTGCTTGTCCAATTTTGTTCAAACTTTCACCAATCTGCTTCTCTGATTTTTCCTCTTTCTTTCAAAGCAACTTGCTATTAAGGTTGGATTTCCCTTTAAATTAGGACAAGTCATAGTTGATATCTGCATAAAACTGGCTGCATAGGCCTAGACCCTATGGCTATGCATATTATTAACTTGGATCCAAACCCTTAACCTGACTAAAAATCCATTTAACCTATAACTAACCCATGATGTTTGCCTTCCTTTCCATGTTTTGATCGGGGGGGGGGGGGGGGGGGGGGGGAGGTGTCCCACATTTTAAAGTTCTTTTTCTTCTTTTCTTCTTTCCGCTTTTACTTTTCTTTTTCTTCTTTTCCCTCCTCATTGCTTCTCACTGTAGTCTGATTAAAAAATGAAGTGGAGTGTATTGAGATTTATCTAGATTCTTTCTTTTCCACTGTTCTTTGTTAATTTTTATTTCATTTTTCTCACAGTTGAATTGTTTGTCAGTCCATTGCACTGTACAAGATGTCTACTCTTCAAACATCAATGAGATCTATGGCAAGACTCTGCAAACACAATGTCACACATGATTGTCTCAGGCTTGGCCTTGCTGCAATCTTCCCAAGAAACTTCATAGAAAGATACCAATCTCATCTTGGACAGCTTCCAAGGTGTTACATGATAACATCATACAGAAATAAACATGTATCTGATTGTGAAGGAAGAAGAAGAAGAAGCCAACCGCACTTGTCACTGTCAAGGAATTTGCAGTCTTCACCTACTCCTCTGTTTTGTAACCCGGAGAGTAGAACCCTCGAGACATCTCTGGATGGAAGGATTGGAGGTTCCAAAGAAAAGGGAGGTGATTTTCGGGACATTCTTGATGCCATGGTTGCTGAATCAATCAAGGAGGAAGATATGGGACCAAGAAGCTGTGATGATGTGGAGGATGAGGATGACATATTTGTCAGCCAGTCAGGAAAGATGCTCTTGTTTCCATGGCGACTGGTGAATGCAAGCAGGGAAGGATTGTTACATGAAGAGAGGGAGGTCATGAGAAAAGGTGCAAACTTCCGGGAGTTTTTTTGCTATGTTTAGTTAACAGTTTTATAAACCTGATTGCATTTTGATACTGATCAGTGGTAATTCATGATTGTCAAAATTTATCTGCAATATTTCATCTTCTGTGGTAAACACAAAGCTTATTTTTCTTTTTGAAATAGGATTTCTACATCATTTTCAAACCACATAATGTGTATCTTAAACTTAAATTTCCCCCAGAACCTTAAGTTCTGAACTGCACTGTCTTTCTTGCAGATAATTGGTTTTGATTTGAAAATGTAAATTATAAGCAACTGTGCTTTAGAGGATGAATAAATAAATCACAAATGACAGAAAATATACTGTAAAAGTACCGTAATGTCACCAGTCGTGGCGCATCCTTGTAATACAGCTTCATTGCTGCAACGCCCTGTGTCAACTGCCCTAGTCTCTCTGGAGCGGAATGAACGGATACGATTGGCTCGGGGATATTGTACCAAAATAAATAAGTAGCGTTTCGCTCGCTGCCGATCGCGCAAAGAATGACGGCTGGCAAAGTTCGCTTCTAAAGAGAATTATCCAGGGGGCTTTTTTATGTTCTGCTAATTTTTTTGTAAAAGAAGAACTACCTCTTTAGCAGACTGAAACAAAATAAATAATATGTACCATATTTTCTGTTTTTGATTTTACAGAGCTTAAGTTCCATAGATCATAGATGTTGGCCAGAAAATTTTTTTTGCATGAAAAATACTTTGGAAATAAATTATCTTTTGTTCAAAGTTGGCAGTCTTGCTGAGAATGGCTATGCTCCAGTTGTGATGCGCCATTCATACAACACGCGAATCATGACATAGGCAGCCCGACAAGCCCATTTCAGAGTGCGCATGCATAATTCCGCAAAGAAAATGCGATAGCCAGATAGCTTCCTGTGTATGGTTTCGTAATGAGCTGTGTACTAAGTGAATATTTTTAAACCTGAATGGTTTATCCTAGATTAATTCTTCCTTCGCAATAATTTGCGAAGGGTGCGGCACCACTGGTGCAATGTGTGGCGACACTGGAGCAGCAAGCCCCGCAGAAGCGCCGCAGTAACGTTCGCGCCATAGAAGCAAGATGCAATGTTTTAGGTGGATTTTATTCACAAGTATTTTCGGCATTGAATGGTGGGTGATTCCTCAACAAACATGGCATTTTCTGAAAAATATTAATCCGAAACTGTCAAACCCTTCCATGACTGGTGACATTACGGTAAATGTTATTAATTTCATTGCCTTGAGAATCTTATTATATGTCTTTAATCTTTATCTTGTCAATAGACAAAACCAAGTACCCTTCTGTAACAGCTATCTTGCAAAAGACAATGTCTCCTGACAGTGCAATGGCTCTTCTCAGATGGGAGAATTTCATGATCAAGAAGATGGGATTCCCTGCATTCCAGAAGCTGAAGAAAGGTATGAACATTGAATGTATACTTAACTCTCTCTCTCTCTCTCTCAATCCACTCCTCTCTGCTGACACCCCCACCCTCTCTCTCTTTATCTCTCTCATTTGCTTTCTCATTCACTCCCACCCCTTCCTCCCCATTCTACTTCTTTTATGTCTAGTCTTACAGTAATATGCATCTTTGCTTTGTGTTTTGTGTATAGTTTACTTTCCTTTTATGTAAACCATACCCTTTTCAAGATTTTCTATAGAGAGATATATATATATATATATAACAGAAACCAAGAACCTCATCTTTTGTCAGTAGCACTCAATTACTACAGAATGTTTAAGACCTGAGATAAATATCATTTTCAAGATACAGTTTCATGTCAACATGTGGACCTACCACAAGTTTCTGACTGTCAACAACTCCATTAGGTTAATTTTAGCTAGGATGTACATTTAGTAAATGGGTAAGAATCAAATGATACAGTATAGTTCAGTCCTATCAGAGGTTTTGGGTAATTGTGTAAATAACACCTAGATATTGTGCCACATTGTGCAAAATATCATTTACCCATTCACTAGGACTTGTTTTTCTTAGAACATGTAGCTCTATGGGCTTGCCTTACCTAAAATGTAACAGCAGAAAGTGGCAAAAAAAGAAAAAAAAGAAAAAAAGGGTTACTACCACTGTAAATAAGCTGACTTTGGACATAATATTTTTATTCAAGAGGTATAAACAGTGTTACTGTGGCTCATGATTGTGATAGAAACTCTGCATGATATGCTGTGTTTTTGTTCAACTTAATATTGCAGAGATGTTCAGTGAGGGTCATCAACTCCATGCAAACATTGGACATGTCTTACTCAACAAGCCTGAAGATGTAGTCATTGAGAAAGGAATTGAAGGTGAGTATGTCTTTGTAAAGGGTAGAGGAATGGGACAAATGTTGAAAAATATTATGCCTGTCTAGGACCCAGTTGCAAGTTACACTAAATCTGTGAAAGTTTCTATCTTTGAAAAATTATGATTTTAGTATCTTTACTGCAGATTAACTCAGAATAATTATTCAAGTGCTATATAAGAGCTGAATAAAAGCATCGAGGGTGTACATGTAATGTACACTGTCTTTTTAAGCAATGGGAAATAGTTCCATTTACCATGAAATAAGATCTTGAAGCACATGTAGAGTCTGAAATAACAGAAAATCACCACCAAAAAAAAAAAATACTCCAAAATTTGTGGGTAATGGAATTCATTGAAATTCAGATGGGCTAATAGATGCCCTTGGACTCAAAATGAAGGACCACATGTATTTGAAAAAAAACACAAAACAGCAAAAAACTTTCAGTGGTTTGCTGTGCAAGTTCTTGTATAAAAGAAATTTCATGGAATATAAATTTGAAGTGAGTGATAGAATGCATTTGAGCTCTGCACTAGCTTTGAAAAGTGAGTCAGATGACCTCTGTCAAAAATTGGTGGAGTAGCTATGGAAGGAATGTGCCGCCTATCAAATGTCGAAATAACAGAAACAAGGTAAGAAGAGAAAAAAGGGAGGGGAAGGCAATGTGTAGAGAAGGTAATATGACCACTCTCCTCCACCCTCCCCTCACTCAATGGCCTTGTTCTTATACATTTCCCCCATGTACGATGTAGTAAGACTGTTGCCCCCCCCCCCCCCCCCCCCCCCCCCCCCCTCCCCCTCCCATGACACAATTATTCCCTCAATGGCTGGGCTCATGCTATGGCACTGTTAAGAATTCAATTCAATTCAATTCATATATAACGTGTATTTTCAACATTTGCTACTCTCTCTCCCTTTCTCTCTGTTGTAAATATCATCCAGGATTTTGGAATAGCATCAAGGAGCAGCTTCCAGAACTAGCCTCAGACTCTCCCATCATAGAATGCCACATCAAACATCCATATCTTGGTTACCATGGATACGCAGACTGCATCACTGAGTACAGGTGAGATAGGATTGCAGGGTTTTTTTCTCTCTCTTTTTTATTAGAAGAGAGTACTGTATGTGAAAGTGGGATTTGCAGGAAGGGAATGTAACACAACAAAGCCATATCAAACGCGAATTATGAAATAAATGGCATGGGGAAGGAACGCTCTCTTCGCTTTATGTCGTAGCGACTTTGTTATACAAAGATTTTACGGTGTGAGTGTGTTGTGATTACACTTCATATTATCCAAATGTAACTACTGAAGGATTTCAATAGTATAAAACTTAACAAAAAAATACATACATTTGTATTAGTATGTGACTGTACTGTAAATACAAAAATGATATCTCTAGAAAGGTACATGGTACGCTATTTGCTTTTCATAAAATGATATGTGAATGTCTCATTTCTCGACTGTGAATGGTTTGAGCTAGGACATCAGAAAGTATGTCATGTTAACCTTTTTGTACTGGTACTCTATAAATACCTCCCAAATATTCTTCCTTTAAATAGTAAGACTTTCATTTGAATAGAAATATTTCAAATTCATTTTAACATTTATGAAGAATTTTTGTTAAAGTGACATTGGAAATATAGTACTCAGATTATTATAATACTGTCCTCCATTACAACATCTATTTAATTTTTGTAGTTTGTACTCTCATGCATCATCTTTGATCTATCGTTTCTCTTCAGGGGCAAGCCTTGTCTGGTTGAATTCAAGACATCCAGGAAACCAAAGAAGACCCTAAGCAAGTGTTTTGATAACCCTTTACAGGTTGCAGCCTACCTAGGAGCACTCAACTTTGATCCTAATTATCAATTACAGGTAATATATGTAAATTGTATTCCCCCAATGGTTCCTCTTTGCCACATGCCTGTGGGATGCATTAATATTTTGATAATCAAAATAGCTAGCACCAAAAAATGATTTAGCTCTAAATTGTTTAAAACATCATCTGCAAAATACCCACAAAATGGAAAAAATATATTCATCATATTTCTTCAGAAAACCTACAAAAATTCCTGTGAAGGAAAAAGTAATGTTGACACTGCAAAAAATATGCAGGATTAGGTCGAGCATATTGGTGTTTCTGTAGAGATCAACTTTAAAGTAGATATTCATTGATTTTTAAAACTGACTTAAGTTTCATTATTGCGTAGGTGAAGCTTGTTTGTCAAAATTCGACACTTGCAAACATTCAAAGTAATGATTATTATCAATTACAAATTGCTAAAATACAGCCCCGACATAGCACCTGAACAGCTCTCCGAAAGCCGCTGAAATGTGTGACGTCAAAGGGAGGACGTTAATTGCACAAGCAGACGATGTCCCATAACATCTCACATATTTTCAGTGCCTGTTTTGTCATCTTCTCTTCAGTTATTTCACTTCACTAGCATTAGTCTATTATGTTTAATCCATATATTGCCTCACTCTAAACCCTGTGCATGGGTTTATTTGGATGGAAAATGAAGCGTTACAAGAATAAAGGAATCAGTTGCTTGTAAACAAAATAGACGCCATTGCATTCACAGCTGCATACACCGCTGGACGTTCGGCGTTGAATGAGGGATAAATACCGTCCTTGCAATCATTCAGCGGGCTTTTCAATTTGAAAGTGTGGTTTCTTTGATTGTTCATTAACCCTCATCCTATATATTTACAAACAAAAGATTTCAGTAATCAGAATCTGTTTCATTCCCATTTTAGAATGGTGTGAAATATGGGCACGTTTGAATACACTAAATTCTTTATAATTTGAGAAATAACTGCACTGCACTTATGTTCATTCTTTATGGGACGTCGTCTGCTTGGACAGGATTGTTCCCTTTATTGACGTCATTGAAACATTGTTATTTTTTTGGCGAAGCGCTTGTATATCGCAGATGCTGGGAGGTAGTTTTATTTGTATTATTGTTTAATTACCGGATATGTAGTTGACTTTAAACTGATACGATTGCTATCTGTCAACTTGCCAGTTTCTAGTGATACATTATTTATCATATTTGTGATTTTCTTTGAATGTGTACTTTAAGAAAAAAATTGGACTAATACAGAATTTCAAAATTTGAGGGTGACAAACATCACTTTTATGTCTATCCAGAAAAAAATCTGTTGATGTTCTTGTCATCCTTTAGATATTAAAAAAAAAATTGCCATGATTTGAGAATTGCAGATTCTGATGGTAGTACTAGACTGGGAAACGTGCATTCAGTGAAGAGATTAATCATAAAGACAATCAGTTGTTCACACAGTGTAACCTGCCAGTAAATAGATTTTCTTACTGTCATAATGAAAGTCAAAGTAATGTTGAGGAAAAAGTAATTTGGGGTAATATTGGAGCGCCTTGAGCACCTTATTACTTGGTAAATATGAGTGCTATAAAAATACCCAATATTATTATCATTATTTGCTAGTTAGAAGTTGAGTGATGACCAAACAGCAATGTCACCAGAAAGATTTCTACATTCTAAATACTTTTTGTCCACAGATAAACCAAGCCCTTCTGGTGATAACCTACAAGGATGGCTCTCCTGCTGACCTCCATGTTATGACCCCTGACCTCTGTGATTTTTACTGGCATAAATGGTTGAGGAGGCTACAGGAATACAGGGAGCTTGAGGGAAGACAAACAGCTGCACAACTTTGATCATCTCCCCTGCTTATTAGTCTAATAAATTTCAATTTAAGATTGGATTGATGGCTGTATGGAAAGAATGTCATCATACATGGCATGATCAGACACTAAAATTTTCAAGAAATTGCCTTTCGTGTTAGGTTTAGTTATGAAAAAGAAATAATTAGATCTTCCTGGTTGAAGTGCCCACTACTCCAATGAATATTAGAATCTGCATTGCAGGTATTGTAACCCATTGCAGTTGGAAAAACAATCCACTCAGCCCATAACTGGAGATGATTGGGTTTTGGGGGGTTTTTTGACAGGGAGGCTTTATACCTGCAAGTTCTTGATGTACTCACCTGATGGATTTGCTTTGAATTTCTGGAGGCATTATAGCTGTTATACCTTGAAAAAGTCAACCTTTGCATAGTGACAGTACCTGTCTTCTGTTGAAATGTTTTCACATCTTGGCATTGTGTAGGCCTATCATTTATGACATCATTAAGTGCTTTACTGTGTGCCAGTTCTTTCCTTCTTTTGTCACTAAATTTGATTTGCTTAAACTAGCATGTCATTGTTTACATGAAAGGATAATGAGTAGTAAACAATTAGAATTAAATTGAATTGTTGGTTTAGTTTTTCAGGGTTACACCATGTAGTTCATTCAAGGAATAAGAGCCCTAAAAAGGGCTGGTGAGCTCCGCTAAGAGCTCTGTGGTTCTCGACGTTTCGATCAGTATGCTCTGATCGTCATCAGGAGAATGACTAGAACACTGCCCAGTGGAGGCTATTTATTGCCTACGGAGGGATCCGATTCACAGCCTGATTGGCGCCAATCGGAAATGCCCGCGAATTCTATTCAAGACTGCATTCTCATTCTGGTCACTGATGGCGCTATAATTCCTCTAAACAGAGAAAGCACCGGACGGTGCCATTGTTTTCTCTGAATAAAGAACAAGGGCCAAGGGCTCTTATTCCTTGAAAGAACTACATGGTGTAACCCTGAAAAACTAAACCAACAATTCAGTTTCTCCACCATGAAAGTGTCGCTGATACTTCACTAAATAGAATTAAATTGTTCTCGGCAGAAGTGTAAACAGTAAAGTCTGCATTGGCATGATGAGCTAACTGCTATTTTTGATTTTGTTTTGGTAGACTATAAAAATATAACATCATTGAATTGTAGATGAGGCTGAGGATGGAATTCCTGTCTTTGAGCCCAAAACTGTTGTCAGAGCTTCATTAACCAAGCATCATTCATGGGTTATGAATATCTTTTAAAACTTTGTGATCATTTTTGTGTGTGTGTGTGTGTGTGCGCGTATGTATGTGTGTGTGTTGTTTTTGTTGTCCCCACATGATCTAACCAACCGGGAACCCATCATTCTTTGAAGCAGTGACGTTTGGTGCTACCCACTGGTTACTCATCACCTTAATACCAACTCAAGTTTTTTGTAATCACCTTTTCAACTACCTGTAACTGTGCACACAGTACTTACTGACTGCATGCCATCATTTACAATTACATATACATGTACCTCAACTTTGAAGTTTGAACTGCCTAACACTATCACAATACAAGGACCACTTGGCTCAAATTCTGTGATATTGTCTTTTGCTGGAGATCAGGGGTTTAGGATGTTACACCTAGGTGTACTTTGAACAACTAATCCAAGAAAAGATATCACTATGATTTTGAATGAAGAGCAATCTTTAGTCTTGTAAGCAACATGCAGAGTAAAAAAATAGACATTCTGCCATGTGAGATAGATCATAGGGAACTGCATGTAGTGAACTTTTTGAAGATGTCACTTAGTAGAGTATGAGTAGAGCTGTCAAATGTCCACTTTTTGCGACAATATTCGTCAAATAGACATCATCGGGTTGGGGTATGTAGGATCCGGGGAAGGAGTCAGCAGTTACATACAGCATGCTCGTATCTCATTTGTATTATTCCCATAGTATATGTCCTGTGCCTCTTCCAACATCATATCCATTTTCGTGCTTGGATTCACAGGGTTGCAGTTTGTTTGCAATTGCTTCAAAAGCAGCAGGCCCTTATAACTGCCGCAAACAAAATCACATCATTTTTATTAAAAATCTTGGTTGTCATAAACTCAAAGGCAAATTGTTCTGGTGCTGTTTTCACCCCATCTACCTTTTTAGGCACGTACAGTTGTACATGTACTCCTTCTGTGTGTCTGATCTGATGAAACCTTTGTTGGTCATTTTGTCTCCCTCAAAGACTAAGAATATATGTAGGATCTTACTTGCCGTCTCTGTTCTTATTCATAGGACTTTTGATACTCTTTCTCTGAAATGTGCAACTGCAGATTTTGGTATAGTATATTTTGATGGTCCCTTCACCATGTCATTGTTAAAAACAGTATTTGTGGTACATCACAAACCAAACATATACCCTGTTAAGTTGTCATGGGAAATATGCTGAAATTGAATTGTTTTAAATTTAACATAATACATGTATTACTAATTACTATAAGTGATTGCAATGATTGATCTGACATGATAATGGTATTCTTTGGTATGCAATGGCTTATCAAGTACTAGGTTTTGAATCATGTGAACAGTACCCATCATTCACTTTATCTATGATGAATTTCTATCTATTCTAAATTCAACAGTAATACATGTATGCATACTTATGATGAGGCTGTATCATGAGTACCTCCAAAGATACTGACAAAGTTCTGATACTCGAAGGATCATATTGTTTTTGCGAATCTGAAGATATCTGAAGGTGTTTCAAGATGTAAGGCTACTGTCAAACTAATGTCAACCTTACTCATGTAATACATGTGGCTTTATAGAACAGGTCAAGTACTAGTCAAAATGATGAGCAGTTCTGAATGTTGTTTGTTGATTAGGTTAGTGAAAAACATGATGGCAAGTTTGGCAACAAATACAAATCTTGATGAAACAACTGTATATAGTTAGTGAGCAAATAATTTATTAAGAAATAGACATTTTGATGATAGATATTTACAGAATCTTTTGGAAAAAGAAATGAATATAGAGTAAAATTGTGATAGAATATCATATGGAATGTCTTTTGAAAAATTGTACAAGGCAGCATTTTCACATTCAGTAGGGTAATTCCAGCGTGACAGACGGGACATCCAACCCTCACATTTTTATGTTTTTACTTGATATTTCATATTTCATTTAAAAGTGATGCTTAATTTGATGTAGAAATGTGATCTATAGGGTTTGGTCAACAAAATGGGGGGAAATTTTTTTTTCAAGCCCCGCCCACAAATTGTGGGTGGGGCTTCAAGTTCAGCGTGACAGACGGGACATGAATTTACCAAGCCATTTCTGCTTCGATACTTTTGGACTAAGCTCTCCTCACTGGAAAATCTTGAAACAAAATATGTGTATTCATGTTATCACTTGTTGGTACCTTTTTGAAACCTGCTAGTATACATTTGAAATTTCATCTTACTTTTGGAGGAAAATGCCAAAAAGTGAGCGTGACAGACGGGACAATAAAAACGTGACAGACGGGACACATTGAGATTGTACACAAAATAGAATTTTTAAAGACAATCAAATTTCCAGCATTAAATATCTTATTCTCATGTTCTAAAGGGGTTAATGGGTCATTTTTAATATCATGAAACATAATAGCAAAATGATTTTAATTTTCATCCATCGGAAAATTTTCATGTAGTCCCATCCATACCTATTTTTGCTGTAGATGCCAAACGTGACAGACGGGACATTACTTTATCAATCATAAATATCTTCATAAAATTAAAATTCCGCCAAGTTAGCAGTAGAAATGAATTTCCCCCCTACCAAAGAGCAAGACTGCAAAATATTATTAAAAAACAATGGTCTAATTTATTATAAATGTAAAAAGTACCTTAAAAAACGTGACAGACGGGACAAAAATCCATTTGACCTTTGACCTCCATTAAATCAGATGAATATTAATATTTAAAAAATTTTTGTATATAGACATAAAATTCCCCTTAGTCCTAACTAGATTTGGTTGTCTTTATTATTATAACTGATGAAATTACTAAAAATGACTCAATATGTAATTAACCATATTTTACCATAAAAATGTGTAATTTCATTTTTGGGTTAAAAAATGGCCATTTTGGGTCAAAATATTCAAAAAATTAAAAAACTGAATATTGTTCCATAAAGTTCAAATCATGCATATTCAAGTGACATGGAAGGAAAATGTTCAAAATAAATTTTGTTTTTTCACCAAAAGTGGACATTTTCATGGAATTACCCAGTACTAGAATCACTAAACAAAATGTAAATTATTGTACCTATCCTTCTTGTGTAATGTGTACTGAAATATGATTTTGATTAAAACATCTGTAAAGCTGAACATATGTTCCAAGTATAATTCTTTCAGTTTAAATTCTTTAAATCCTTTGTTCAAATATTAAAGTTAGTAGTACACTTATCATATTTCAAACACAAATTGATGTGTCATGTGAAACATTCCTTTCTAAATGGATGCACAATGCACAAAAGAAAGAAAATATGTATCACCACTGATGCATAGGTGTTTCTAAGGCACAAAAAGTCTACAAGAATGCATATTCAGCTGTAAAGTGAAGGTTGAGTTCTGGGAAAGGTGAAAAATAATTTGTGAACTTTCTCATTCCTTTCATGTAAATTTGGATGAACATCACAGTAGAAATGTCCCCTGAAAAGGATTTCTCTTCAATGCCCTTACAGGTGTATATACGAAATATGTAGAAAAATAGCTGAAGTGTTAGGGCCGAACATTCATGCCACATCTGTGTGCAGTCCCGTATACCCATTTCTGTGTGCGGTGCATATGCTTTTGAGCGAGTTTGGGTTGATTTCTTATCATTTTGATGATTCCAAAACCTCACTGTATACACCAATCCTTATTCAGACATGATCAACCTTTCCCAACTGCTTCCAGACAGTTTCTTTCACAATGTAATCGCATGACCAGAACTCAATTTTATCTTTAAACAGCTAGTTAGAAAAAAAAAATATCAGACACACATCACTCCCACAGGTCACTTGTATCAATACTGCAAGTGAGTTACAATGCACTTTTTCATAAGAACATAATACATGTAGCATATTTTCCAAGGCACAGACATGTGATGAAAACAAGCGAAAGGATATTGCACAAAGTATACATAAATAAATACACATTTCAAATGTTATAAACAGTGGAAACTCACTATAACTTGGAACCATGAAAATTACCTTGTTATATCAGGAATCTCCATATATCAGGGTAAAAAAACAAAAGAACAAGGACGGGGACCAGCAAAATTACCTTGTTATATCAGGAATGTTTTATATCAGAGCTCTTTAAAGCGAGTTTCCAAAGTACATGTACATTACTTAGAATACATACATGTACATTACTTTGAATACATACATGTACATATGTTACACATGAGTCACCATCCAATTTGTTTCATTTTACACTGCAAAATAAAATGTGATTGTAGGGATTATCTCAACTGCCATGAAGGCACTACTATTCTCGACACAATTGATCAAAGTGGCTATACATGTACATTGTGAATAGACCTCACTTTCTATGAAGTTTGTTTGATGCATAGTTCCATGTACATGCGGAATATGACAGCAGTTCTACAGTGCACACTACATGTACATGTACAGTGGAACCTTGTTATAAAAAAAACTCCCTTGGACCAAGGAAATTACTGCTTTATCGAAACCTTGTTAGTTATATCACGGTTAAAAACAATAGAATACAATGAAGTGGGACCGGCAAGATTAGCTTGTTATAATGAGTTTGTTCTAAGTGTTCTTTATAACAAGGTTTCACCGTACTTGACCACGTACTGCAAACATTTGACAAAGGAGATTTAAGGAAACGAAAGATATCTAGGATGTAAGGGTACAGTGAGTGTTCCTGGATGTGAGATGAAGGGTAATATGCTTTCATAATGACTGCTGCTATGGCATACATGTATGTGTGTCTATAAATGAAAAATGTGCAATTAAAAAAAATATGAACTGATGCACAAGTAATCCAACCATAGTATGATTGGGTGTCTTCTGTACAGCAAGCAGGTTCCTTGACAGCACATAATATCCTCGTGATCATACCAAGCAAAGCATACAGGGCTTGAGAAAGAGAAATACCAAAGGTAAATTCTCCATGTCATTCCTAATGAATACTTTGATGAATAATCCTGACCGACAAAAATACTTACATCAGATATTTTGATCCTCCCCCCTCCCCCTGTAGTGCTGTAATCCATCTCTCAACGTTGGGACAGGTGTAGAAATATTCTCACGAGAAGGCTGAATGCATGCATCAGGCTCACATCAAGGTTTGCATGTATATCACAAAACATTCATAAAATACACATCAAATTTGAAGAAATTAGTCCACTCCACTGCCTGATTGGTCCTCGCTAGAGTTCTTCTGGTACTGTGTGAGCTAGTAAGTTGGGTTGACTCTGCAAGGCTGTCTTTCTACCTGCTTGGGTAGTGAGGTTGGTACGGGATTCAAGGTATTCCCTCAAGACCGTTGGAGGGCGGGGCACCGTGGTGGGTCGACTGCCCTGGCTGGTATCTACAGGTAAAAAAAAATCATTCATACAGAATGTCAATATGGCAGGTTGAAAATGAGAGGAAGCTGGAAACAAGATTCCTGATGTACTTTAAAAATTTCATGTCTGTTTCTTTTCAGACTATATGACAATCATTTATTTTTTTCATCAAGTATGTATGACAACATTTTCTGTAGAATCAGCTTTGAGTACCTAATAAATATTTTCAAATAGCTTTGAAAGTCTGGGTACCCGGGAGGAAGAAATTGCTTGAACGCTCAAGAGCCTTTATAGCACTGTAGCCAGGCTAAAGCCAGGGTAATATGATTGCAGGGCCCTCAGGAAGAACAGTATTCATACTAATGAGGTTACCCTAGGTTTAGACCATATCATTATTATTACAAGCATGTTTATCTGTGAGATATGAATTATGATGCAAACCAGCCAGAAAAAAAATGGACAACTTAAATCGCACATCACTGAATAGGTAAAGTAACCCATCAAAATGAGGTAATTCTATGAAGGGTTTTGATGTTCTACTCCCTATCAAACAGAATGAAAAATTATGAAATCTGATTATTCAATCCTGAGCTTTTACAAAAAATACAATAACTCTACATGTATATTCATATTTATATTCATATGGCTGTACTCACTAGGGGGTCTTCTCTCGGCTACAGTCTCCAAGAGAGAGGCTAACATAAGGATCTCCTGTTGGAGCTTGTCTGTGACGTCTGATACCACCTGCTCACGACGGTCGGCGCGGCGGCAAAGATCAGTGATGCCATCTAAAAAGACTTGGTCTCGCTTGGCAAACTCATCCTGCAAGGCTTTGTCCTTCTCCCAACCTACCTCAAGGTGACCTGATCATATGTGAGGCAGAAATGTCATGTTATCAACATGGGCTCAAAGAACAGCAGGAGTTCAGCTTTCAGAGCAACTTTTGAGAGGGGTCGATACAAACCCTTCGTACATCTTGCCTTTGATGGTTCCATTCAAAATGAAATTTGGGGAGGGCATCAATAACAGTTTAAAATCCATGAACGTAAAAATCTGTCATCTTATAATCATATGCATATACTAATTTCAGCTCAAACTACCACAT
The DNA here is from genome assembly GCA_025618425.1 of Heliocidaris tuberculata. Classification (NCBI taxonomy): domain Eukaryota; kingdom Metazoa; phylum Echinodermata; class Echinoidea; order Camarodonta; family Echinometridae; genus Heliocidaris; species Heliocidaris tuberculata. Next base: position 41,706,411 of record CM046834.1, on the reverse strand, counting down.
TCTATACATTGCCCTGTTGCTCATGAATCATATTTTCCCTATGTCATAGTTCATCTAATTTCATGCAAAACTTAAATTTCCCATCACATCACATCAAAAAGAGGTTCCCGTATATTCAAAGAAACAAAATGGTATGCCATGGTAGGGTAGCATTGTATCCAAGGAGCTATTGACCTACCTCTCTGTGAAATGACGAGATGTTTAAGACTCTCCTCCAGTCCACTGTGTCTTGACATCTGATCTTCAATTGAAACACACTCTTTACGCATCTTCTCAAGAGCCTGCACGTTGAAACAGACATTGAGACAATAGACCAGTTTACCAATCGATTCAAATTTTAGACATAGTTCTTGAACAAAACTTGCTGAGTGAAATGTTTACATGTCTATGGCTTGCCCAGCAAAGCAACAACTAATTTATGCACAGTCGACTCCTTAGATGAATTCAAACTGAATGTAATTTTTCTTCCACAGGGATTCTGGATTGAACATTGTCAAGTTGAAGGATGTCCAATTTGTTTGATGTAACTTTAATATTTCTTCAAATAATCTTTCCAAAATAATAATGAATAATAACTTGAAATTGAGAATAGCTTTTTAGTTTTTGATGAATCAAGGTCATGGTATGTTGCAAAAGTAGCAACTGTTCCACTGACCTATTAAAGATGCATGCACCGACACACAATAATGCTTTTATACAATGGCATCTCTCAATTCTTAAGAATTTGACCTTGTCTGCAAACTTTATTATTTACCGTTGTGAATTTCACATTCTCTTCAGTGACCAACTTGAGTTTCCGTCCAGCATGAAAGATGTTTTCTTCCAGCTCCTCTAACTCTCTGCCCTGTTCTTTCATTCGACCCAAAGCAGCAGAACGTTGCTGCCGCAGCAGGTGCCTCAAGGCAACCTTGTGTGATGAAATGAAAAGATTGTTTGTAAATAAAATTGTTCAATGGGTTTACTTTTCTACAAAGAGATTTCATGAATATTTCAAGAAAATAATTTGATGTACAATTGTGAAATGTAGAGCACTATAAACTGATATCAACTGTATTTCATCTTCATCAACTTTCATGGAGACATTATGACATAAATTGTACAATCAACTGGAAACTTATCTTTTTAATATTAAGTTCATTGAGCTAGGTATTTCCTTAAAACCAAAAAGCATATTTGCACTAAAGTTATCTTTTTAAAGTATTTATGTGTATATTAAAACAATGAAAAAACCAAAACTATTGGCTACAATATACCATTTTAAAAGAAAGTTCATCAAAATTGTAAAACTTTCACAAATGTGTATATGTGATAATAAAACCATAAAAGATTGAGACTTGTTACTGTGAATATTATAAAAGTTACCCTTATCTCACCACATAAGGGTTGTAAGATTAGACAATGTTAACTTTATCAAACTATGTTATTGTTAAATCTACGATGTTAAATCTTGAAGAAAAACATTAAAAATAGATTATATTCATGAGGAGTATTAAGTATTATCCTGGAAAATGCTATAATTCAGGCTCTACTTTATGTACTAATAAAAATACCACACCTAAACATGCCACATAAAATGACTCTAAGGACATCATCTACAACTAGGTTAGTGTGACACTTTCAAATGAGTTAGTTTGGGTTAGTCAAAGGTAGTGATAAGTGTTAAAAACAAATAAACACACTGATGAATAGAGATTAAAGGATTGCTATTCTGTCATATACAGTATTAACTAACTTTACATTTCTGGATGGAATCATGTACAAAATGCTTGATACACATCTATATCTATAATGCTTTGTATACGTTGGACATATTTCCCAGGGATCTTTCAACTATAGCAATAAATTCACACTTAATCATATTTAAAGTGACCATCCCTTGGAAATGTAAAAAGAGCATTCATAAAATTTATAACTTTTATGTATATCCTTCAGAATATCATAAACAAATGAATACTTAAAAATAGGGATTCAAATTCATCGAAAGTAAAAAAAAAACAAAACAAAAACAAACATATTACATAGTTTTGATGACATAGTTTGTAAACAAAAACTCTATCTGCGATCCAAAGATTTCAATGACATATTGGATAAAAGAAACAAATTTAACACAAAAACAAAAATATGATGCATAAAATGACATGTCACTAGAAAAAGTAATACATGCCTCATAACAAAGTAATGAATAATTAAAAAAATAATAAATACAGTACAACTATTACTGCATACCTGGGACAGTTCGGCATTCTAGTTCACCAAATTGAAAGTAAAATAAAACCCATAAAAAAGATGCACTGCTCAAATTGAAACAATTGTGCCATTCAATCATTTTTTATAATGAATCCGATCAGCTGATAAGAAAATAGAAAAGGGGCATTTCATAAACAGGCATAATTATCCCAAATATGCAGTGACAGCTGTACAGTTAACAACATTTTGATTGGAATATGTATATCTTGAGTACAGAAATAATACAACTACAACTGTAAAAAGAAATATAGTGTAAAGCTATAAGCATGCACTAGTGTGAACATGTGCTACATGCATACTGAAATTGGTGCATTTATCACTAGAAAGTAGAAACATCTTCCAAGTTTTCATAACATGAAATAATAAATGCACACATTTGATATAATGGAAGAGGAAGAAATGAGCAATCTGTCTTCTTAGTACTGGATTAGAAAAGTTCCTTTTTCGATTTCAAGTTTTCAATGTTTCAAATTGCTCGACCCTGTTGTCCGAGATAGCTTGGGCTAGGGTCAAAGGAATTTGTGAGTTAAACCAAAATCATACATCATCCGATAGGCTAAAAGGTATTTTCAGAAAAGTGAAAGAAATTCAGAAAGTTTTCAAAGTAACAAAAATATGTCCCCTGCTTCCATGATATCACTATGTGTTTGATGCATGCAGAAGAAATAAGAATCTCATAAAACAAGTAAAGATCTAAAGAAACTATGAATCTGACATATTCATTCAGAAAAGATTGCAAAATACTTCTTTAGCTTCAAATACCTTGGACAGACTTCTAAACTTTTTGTTTCTGGTCTCGTCATCCGAAGTGAAGAAAGATTCACCGATAGGAGGGAGTTCAAATTGTTTCTTAGCCTATGTGAGGAATAAAAATCTTTAAAATGCTAGTCTAATGCTATGACTACCAATAAGCTTAATACAAACTCAATAAAATATTGCACACTATGCTCACATGAGTTTTCTTTCTTCTGAAAGATTTGATTGGCAACATACTGATGTCTTTGATGACTAAATGCAAATAACAAACAAGGCAATGCTGTGGCTATGATCCATCATCATCAGCAGAATGGTAAACAAAAAGAACTTTTAAGGACAAATTGCATGCTTATTACCTCCAAACTAACTATGAAAAAAAAAAAAAACCTGTCACCACCAATTTTAGTTGGCAAGCTATTGCTTTGAAAATTATGCTTTCAATAGTTTCTTTGTATGATTCACTGTATTCTCCTAGCTGACATTTTCTTATTAGGTAACTTAGCAAAACGCAATGGCGCGTAAAGTCGCAAAGAGCAAAATTGCTAGTTTTGTCTGTGCATCTAAAATTACAATAAGACTTATCTGAATAAACATTTTCATATCATTTTGCTTAAAATTTTTTATAGAGTTGAATAATATTTCTACATCCTAATATTTTGGTTCTGCCTCTATGAAATAAAATTATGACTTTAAATAATTTTGTCATATGAGTCTTTCCTGAGTTTTTAAGCACCATCATGTTTCGCTAAGCTACCTTAATCAGCTTCATGACTATAAAAAGTGAATACGATAATACTGCTACAAAGAAAGACAGATGCTGTCACAAATATATTAGACTGAGCTGCAAATACAAGCACTTAGCAAGATGAATAAGCAATTTGCTTTCTGCTGTACAGGAAGAAAATATGTAATGAAAGTAGAGATAGGTTTCATCAATTGCATTAAGTTCTATATAAAGCAAACTGGAAAAAAAAAATTCCACAAGATTATACCTTTGACCAAAAAAATACAAATATTGTGTTTGTATATGACTACAGATCTTAGCAATGATTTTGTTCTTGAAAGCTAAAAGAAAAATTGCTGGAGAGGTGTTTATGTTATCTATGAAGTGAGGGAAAGTACTTAATTTTCATTCCTACTGCCACTTCAGTATTCCTGAGATTGCTTTAATGATTTACAAACAAATAAACTGACCCAGGCAAACAGTTACTGGAAGGAAAAAGGAAAACTAAAAGTACATGAACATGTATGATAAAATCTCTCTATATCTCTTATTTATAACAGAATAGTTGTTGGAAACTGCACTCATACAAAATTAAATATCATTTAATGCATCTGTATTCACATTCACTCTATGGTATATAGAAATAAAGGACGTTACTTATATTTCATTAACACTAAATTCTTTAATACTATTTTTCTTTTACCATCCCCTGCTTCCATGATACTGTGTGTTCAATACATGCAGAAGAAATATGATTCTCATTAAACATGAAAAGAACTACAAACTATGAATCTGTGACATATATTCATTAAAAAAAAAGATTGCAAAATACTTTTTTAGCTTCATATACCTTGGACAGAATTTTAACCGTTTTGTTTCTGGTCTTGTCATCTGAAGTGACGAAAGATACATCGGTGGAAGCGGGTTCAGGTGCTTTCTTTACAGCCTATGTGAGGGACAAAATCTTATATCTATTCCAGCCACAAAGCAATGCTAGACTAATTCCATATTAGCTATGAGTAAACAAAAAAAACTCAATGAATATTATATTCTGTGCTTGCATGAGCTTTTTTTTCTGTTGAAAGAATGTGATTGGCAACATGCTGATGCATTTGATAACTGAATGAAAACTAAATGTTCAAACAATTTATTTTATAAAAAATTATCCAAAAAAAATAAAGAAAAAATAAAGGAATACCAGGCATGCACTTGACAGGCAAACAACTCCAGAGAACATGAAAATACCAGTAATTCATTGGAGTAAATATTCAGTACTAAGTAATTCACTGTAATTATGAAGTGGTTAGGACTGTAATTTATAAAGTGGCTATTAAAGATCCATTACTATGAATAGATAAATATAAATAAACTTCAACACTGAATCGATTAGCTTCAAAACAATAAAAGAAATAAACTGTCACCACTGTTCCTACTTTGCAAGCTATTGCTGTCTTGATGAAATTGTTTTTTTTTCCCTTCCTTTTTTAGAAATATAATGCGCAATATAAGAAACTATTATTATGGTGGATAAATCCCAGGACTGTGAACCACAAGGTACAGGGTTCAAATCCCTGGGGCAGCACTAGTGTCTTTTGGCAAGACATTAATCTACATTTGCCACACTCACCCCTGGCAGGAATTAATTCCTTGAAATGCTAGAGAACCGTTAGAGCAGCCGTGCTAAAGCCGAGGTAATAATAGTGGAGCGCCACGAGTGTCATGTCTGATAGACATGTGCGCTATACAAGAACCCATTATCATTATTATTATTTCTTCCCTATAGCTGACATTCATACTGTTTTTCTACTTGCTGAATATAAAGTGAAATAAATAACTATGGTACAGCACTGATGCCAATCATGCCATAAAGAATTACAGCTGCTGACAACAGTATCATTACACAGCCACAGACACAGTTGTTTAGCAACATGAATAAGCAAGCAATATGCTTTCTGCCTCATAGAGAAAAAAAAATAAGTAGGCCTTATTGATTAAGTATCTTGGGGAAAAAAGCCATGACATTATGCCTTTCAAGCATGTTTTCTACAATTACTATTATCTTTGCTATGATCCTTCTGTTTTTGAAGCTGAAAGGAGAATTATTGTAGTGTCGGGTACATAATATTAACAGCAAGAGCATTTACTTTATTCCTACTGTCACTTCACCATTCCTGAGGGGGTGTGATCAATTTAAAGATGAATACATAAATCCAGAGATTTTTTTAGTTCGGGGAAAAGTACAAGGAAAAGTGGATACATCCTCCATCTCTTATCAACAATGCCGGACCTGTTGTCAAAAGTATTCATATGAAATAAATTTTATCCATTCAGCTGTATTAATTGTGCCTCCTTGAAACAACCACATATACTGCCGAGTCAAATTCTTCTGAATGCTCAAAATTTAATTGAGCATTCTGAAGAATGCCCTGTATTAAAACTGACATCAAAGGTGAAAATGATAAAACCCTAGACTGTTACCAAGAAAACTTTATTTAAATGATGGTTTTCTTTTCACTGACAAAACATTTGTAAACTAGAAATCTGCAGTGCTGAGCAATGCGAATCTATCCTCTAGCACTGGCAGCGATTTCTGCGTCATCCTTTTGTTTGAAGGAGGGACAAAGAATCTCCCCCTCCCCTCCCTCAAAAAAAAGGATGACGTAGAGATCGCCACCAGTGACCTGGACTATTGTCAACACTAGGAGCAGCATCACCAGAACAATATGTGTGTAGATAGGAGTATAATGCCTCTATATAGAAAATTCGAAAGAAAAAAATCTGTCAAGAAATGTGACCAGCAGAGTACACCCAAGATATCCACCAAAATATGACCTTTGACCCTATAAAAGATGGAACACTGGGGGAAGCATCACCAAAATCAATAGGCATGTATATTTTACCAAGATTCACCTCCATACAAAATATGAAAGAAATCTGTAAAGAAATGCAGCTGTTAGAATGCACACAAGAATGTGACCAAAGCATGACCTTTGACCTTATAAAAGATGGAATACTGGAGGCACAATTGTACAAATTTGAAAGAAATCCGTCAAGAAATGTGGCCTGCAGAGCGAATGTGACGCGGCGGCGGCATAACACTGCTGAATCCAAAGTATCCTCCGGCAGTATCCTGCCGGGGGATACAATTACCAAGGAAATGAAAAGTGACATAAATTAGAGTATCTCATTTACATAATGAAAACAAATTATGTAGATGTGCTAACAGGTAAAAAGCAATATATTTTGAGGTCGTATCTATTATCTAATGATAATGGCTGCTGAATCGATGTTTCCTTCCATGATGCACATACATCTTTCTTTTTATTAGCAGTCAAGTTGGAAAATAATGCAAGCCTTGAAACTGATTTAGATGAGCAAAATATTTTATAACATAGCTTTGTGATTGCTCTTTTCCACTCTTCCACCAGTCATCTCTCTTCTTAATTCTACCCCTCTTTCCTTTTTTTTTTTACTCTCTTTACTCCATTTCTACAATTGCTTGAAGCATATGAGAGAAATAATATAAGTTGTAACTTGACACCTTCAAGACAATACCATTAATTCCCCAGAAGGTCAAGTTAAACACTAATAAAATATCATGTGTTAGGCTAAAAGAATTATTCAAAATATACAGAACTGCCTACTAAATAGGCTAAACAATCAAACCCCCTATTCTCACCAAAATTATAAATCTCCATATTTCTGTTTTAAGGGAAGGGATTATACAAATTAATGGTGGAAGCAAAAAATGTGTGTGCATGTGGTGCAGCAAATGTGAGATTATCAACAAATTTTAGGGAAAAAAGATTGAAAATATCCTCCACCTTGGGTGGCAAGGCAAACAGTGCCTTATCCTGTGTCAACCAATCACCAAGAGGCAAAAAAATAAAAAATAAAACAAAAACAACAAAACAGTGAAAAACAAGAGAAAAATTGAAATCATCATGCAAACAAATAATGTACATCAATAGGGTGTACTATACAAGCAATCTCAAATCAATGACAACATTGTGTGCCTGTCAGGAGACCAAAGAAAGGACGAAACATGATAAGGTTTACTGGCCCCAAGGGTTTCAAATTTCACAAATCTACAAGAAAATGATCATGTAAGTTTCTGTGTTAGACAGAAATACATGATGCTATTCATATTCATGTTTTGTATGAAGATGAACATGACTGCTACTTAATCAGATGATGGTAAGATTATCGGATGACCTATGCATCTACCATTTTAAAAGGAAATTAATAGGCTCATAGGTGTAAAGCTGTCTACTGATGATAAGACATCATTCTTAACAGTAATAAATAACGAAAGAAGTTACCCTTATGTCAGCTAGATACATGTACACCAATCATGAAAAGCATCTTTCTTATGACATCCTGACAAACATTACATACACATAAAAAGGTGACTGATAAAAATCCAAAAAGAAAATTGACATCCATACCCAGATTACCATATCATCAATGCAATGACTACACATGTCATATTGCAAAATAAATTCAGCACTATACAGGTATACATATATGGGACTATGGGGAAACAATAATTGTTACACACCAGACCAATATATTGATAATTTGATGTAACATTCACTGTGTCATAACAGGTGCTCTCAAAATCTACTTACTTCCTCAGGCTCACTCTCAGGCTAAATTGGACATTGGATTTAATCAGCATAAGTTGAATCATTTTAGGAAATGACTGCATTTTACAAGCATTCAAATGTATATCATACTTGAGCTATACTTTAAAGTAATGAGATTAAAGCAAATTGGGCTGAGGATTTAAATCTGGATATCTTGAAGTATCAACCTAGAATGGACATTTTTCTGTTTTAATGATAATTTCTGATATTGTAGGATTGTTGAATGAGGTCATTCTGGAGTTGCATATACACTTTTCTTTTTTGAAGGAAACAACATTTTCTGGAAGCAAAAATATGTCATTACAGTTGAAAGTGAAACATGACACATGTATTATTCACACATTTTCATCAACAATTTTTTTAAATTTCATAGTTTCAATCAAACTTCAAAAACTAGATCTTTGACTTTTAACTATACTTTTGATGCCTGAAAGGGAACAGTTGACATAGATATTATTTGCATTGCATTAATAACGCTGGAAAGCAACAGTTAACAAAGGTACCAAGCAAAGCATGATAAACAAGCCTACTGTAAGTTTTCCACATGCAGAATGATTGTTTTCAAAGCCATGATTAGAGAAGAGGTGATGGGGTTTGGCAGTTGGAGTTATGAAATTAAGGTGGGAATATTAGGCGATTCTGGGATTATTCTGGTCTTATTCCTCCCCCCTCATTAGCATTTAAAGCAGAAACACATATATGGAATGGTTGCATTTCATGCTAGGATGTTATTTGAAAAGTGGGGAGGAAACTCAGTAGTTACAATAATAAAAATATCGAACTGTACCAAGATAATATGAATTCTTACTTATAGAATCCATGCAGCCACTATTAACTTGATCAGGCCAGGCGCGCCGGAAGCAATTCTGGATTGGGGGGGCAAACAACCCAGGGGGCTCACTATTTTGGAGGGGGAGGGGGCTCATGTCAAAAATTTTCGGAGGTGACCAGAGGTGTACGCAGAATTTTTTTTGGGGGGGACAAGATGCGTAAAAATTTTCGAAGAAACTCGAAAGCGAGATAGCGAAGCAACAGAGCTGGTTACGAGCACTGGCGTAAATCACACATATGATCTTTTATTTGGCGAGCGAGCGAAGCGAGCGAGCGAAAAATAACCACTTTTCTAAGTTATATACAATATTTTCATTCCAACTCTTCTTCCTTTTCTTCTTCTTCTTCTTCCTCTCCCTTTTTTTTTTTTTTTTTTTTTTTGGGGGGGGGGGGGGCTTTTTGGGGGGGCGAAAATGCATTTTTCCCCCCACTTTTTCGTTTGGGGGGGGGGGGGCGACTGCCCCCCCTGCCCCCCCCCGCTTCCGGCGCCTATGAACTTGATTATCACTTTGTATAATGTAACATAATTTCTTTTTTTATCATTAAATTTTTAATAATATCTAATAATTCAATAATCCATTAGCTGTAAAATATTCTACCACTGAGATATCAATTTTATAATGTACTGTCATAACTATCAAGGCTGACAAGCTCTTCCTTTGATGATAAAGGCATTCTAGATTTATGCATTGAAAATATGACATATCATACTAAGCTTTTTCCTTAGACTATCATGATGGTTGTTGACTTGTATGAATCCATGTACATACATGTATATCATATGCTGTCCCATACGTTACCATGAATTAACAAAAATAAAGACAAAATTAATAGTGAAAGAGTAATTTTTCTTGCTATTTGGTCTGATTTAACCCTTGTATGACAGGAATTATTTCAAGGGTAATTTGATAACATTTTTTTCTTCAAATTGGCAACAATAATATTTTTCTTTTAGTGCTACATGGTTCTAATAAAATGTAACGTCTTTGAAGATAATATACATAGTTAGAAACTCTGTCTAAAAGTTGAAAAAATGCCAGTATCGATCAAAAACAGAAGTTTTGAACATCTCTTTGTGTTTACCAATTTAAGGATTTTGAAGCTTATTCTCCTTTTTAAAATTCCTGGCATCAAACGCAATATGGTCATGCAACAAAAATGGACCCAGTGTGTGCAGAAATTTTTTTTCTTTCTACTCATGCATCTGATATTTTTTTTAAAGCTCTGAATCAATAATTACTGAGTCAAACCATAAAATGTGGTCAATTGTCTCAAAAGGGTTACGCTCTAGCAAGACGATCAATGTGATACAAGCATCTGGCATAGTGAACAACTTTATTATGTTGGTAACGTAAGGGACAAATAACCTTGGAATTGCCCATTTCTATTTTTTATTTATCCTAAAAATAATCCAACTTACCCCTGGAGCAATGAGTTTTTGTATCTCCCTCTGAGCTCTGTTAGAAGAGTCCACCAAAGTGCTCTTCTTATTCTTCAGTTCTAAAGATAACGGTAAAATTGTGATTGTACGGAATGAATGCCTGATCTCTAAGTGAGTATGTCCCTAAACATTAACAATACACAAAATTATCATCAACATATTACTTGAAGCACAGAAATTTTGATACACTGACATTACCAATGTTTATATGTGATCTCATCGCCTTTATAGAATGAATTACATTATTACATATTAAGGTCCATTTGTAAAAAAAAAAAAGTTGATTTTATTATGTTTTTCATGCATTTATTCAATTTTTGTATAACGAATATCAGCCTGCAATACAATTCAATTCAACATTTTGGGATGAAGGCATAATCCAGCTGAACAGAACTAGGTAATTTAAATTAATTCAATATTTCAGGAATTATTATTTATATCAATAAAACATGGTGTCATTCATCTTATCATCTGCACATCTAAAAACTAAGCAGAGACTCAAATTAAATTATTTCCCTTCTTTATATATCTAGGAATGAATCTGTATGGATTAATACTTTTTCCCTTTTTCTCCACACAATCATAACTTACCCACAATGCCTTTCTTCTTACTGTTGTACTCTTCTTGCTTCTGTTCAAACATACGCTCCAGCTCCTCAAAGATGGGAGTCTTCTCTTCGAGTTCTTTCATCTTAGCTTCCAGAGTAGCTTCAGCATCAGCAATCTTATTCTAAATGAAAGAGTGTAGAATGGTATCAAAGCTACATGTACCTTTTATGCAAGGAATATTTTGACACTTATACATAAAACAAAAACATTCTCACATGGATGCTCTATTATCTCAATCTATAAACTTGGGGGCAGGGTTTTACGTTATTTACACTCAATAATAGATGAAATCCATCTTCCTGTCTTTACGCACAAAAGGGAATCATATAGATTCTGGAGCACATTGACTGTGCACAATAGAACTTGTATGACCATGTCATGGTACTTATAATCTGGAAAGAGCTGACACCAAGAATGCTTCAGTTTATATCCATTGGCCCATATTCTGAACTCCTGTTGAACTTAAACCGTGGTCTAAACCTGCCCTTTAAACGAGTTTTAGAAAATTGCATTCTGGGGAGCGTTTCATGAAAGGATTTGTCGGATATTTTATCCGACAAGTGTTATAAGCTACTGAAATCCTTGCATCTGATTGGCTGAGAGCAAATTTGTCAGTAAAAATCACTGACAAAATGCTTGATGAAACGCTCCCCTGAACTCCAGTTTAACTTAAACTCCAGTCTAAGTATGGTTTAACTTGTACAGAAATTTAGACTAGACTCGCGGGCTTAGTCAGTTTTAATTAAACTCTGGTTTAACTTAGACGGGACTTTAAGAATACGAGCCATTGGAATTGCATCATAATAACATGTAACAGTCTGCACTGAGTTAATCACAATAGAGCACTGTATAAACATTACACTTTTTAGAATTAATTTTCTTTTTAAAATCAATGCATATTTATAAATGAGGCATGATAGCTCACTGATAGAGCAGTGGTTGCATCACCAGGAGGTCCCAGGTTCGATACCAAGTTGATTCGCGAGTGCCTTTTGGTTTCATAGGCTTAGTCTTCATTACAAAGTCCCTCGGAGAGGACTTGTAGTCGTTGATACCCTGGTTGCTTACTTACAAAGCATATACAGTGTACATGCCTCCTTATCAGTCAGGTAAAATAAATCATCATCAAACCTTTAAAAACTGTGCCTGAACATTTTAGATGAAATGAAATCTTTTTTATGCATGGATGGAAATCATGACAGATTTCTTCATCCTGATTTCTGAGTCCTATAGAATTTTGCACAGAAAGAAAGCAAGAACACGCGTAACTATTTTTTTATCAATCGAAATCAAGTATCATGTTCATGCAACAATACAGGTTTAATGGATTCAAAGTTCACTTACTTCTATGTTTGCAATCTCATTCTGTAGTTTCTTCTTCACTTTGGCAAAATTCGCCTCTGCCTTCTTCAAATCTTTTTCAAGTGTTTTGATAGAGACATCGTCTTTAGCAATGTCTTTGGTCAGCTGTTCACCCTGTTGAATTGAAACATAAAAAAAAAATTAGCAAAATGTATATTTCTTCATATATGCCATTGACATTGAAGATTCCTTCTGTTTTACTTTCCTGCAATTCATGACATTATCTTTTACTGGTCATTTGATTTGGGGATGAATAAAATGTATGTGTTATCTTCATGCATATAGCAGACTGATTCTTTTGTTTTCACATGGCAGAGCAGATTAACTCTAGCATCATAGTACTAGTTATTCACAGTGAAAATTATTGAATGGCTAATGTATAAACAGGTAGTTGAATCCATGGTTTTCAATAACTAGTTCTATAAAGCAGGTACAATATTATCAAAACTTGATTAGGGCAAAACAAAAACCTAGAGTACCAAAGTGAAAATAAAGTCTGCCAATGTGAGAGTGTAATAATGACAATCACATAATATGTGAATGCGGTCAGAAGAGAAAAGATAATAACAGTAACATTGCACTCATAAATGGTGGGCTACTTCACATAGCCTCTTGATCACTAAGCCCTTGAATTCTTTGGATCAACCTCAATGAAGCATCTCAACCCATTGCCTACAGAAAACAGGTGGTTTCTGTATTAAGTCTATAGGAATGAGAGTATTCAGTAGTCAACAGGTTAAACTCACCTCGTTAGTTAGATCTACATGATCTTGCTTAGCCTTGTTGATGCGGTCACTCATTGTACTCATGTACTTGGCAAACTCCTGCCTGAAGTCTTCCAACTCTCTGCTAAGGGCATCCCTCTTTTCCTGCAGCTCAAAGCGCTCCTTACGCTCTCGGGTCAGGTTCTCCCTGAAGTCCTGGATCTGTTTCGTTAACAGTTGGATGGTGATCCTGAAATAAGAGGGGATAATCCATTATTGATCAGAAGAAGAAAAGAAGAAGGAGAAGAAGAAGAGAGGAAGAAGAAGGATGGAAGGAAGGAAGGAAGAAGAAAGGAAGGAGAGAAGAAAAAGGGAGAAGAAAGGATGGAAGAAGGGGAAGAAGAAAGGAAGGAGGAAGGAAAGAAGGAAGGATAGATAAAAAAAAGAAGGAAGAAGAAAAGGAAGAAAAGAAGTAGTAGTTTCAATATTTTAAGCGCAACACCCTTTTTATAGATATGAGCTAGCTCGAAACGTACTATTATCACATTAAATTACAATCCATGAGTATCTTTAAACCCCTTCTGGGCCACCATTGTTTTGGACAATTGTTGTAAATGAATTAAAGAGTAACATTTCAACTTTTCAACAACGCTTTGTTTCATACGCAAATTGGGCATAAAATATCTTCCATGGATATACATTTCACAATGAAGGTAACTGTTTCTGTTTTTTGAAGGGTACACACCTTATTCCCAACAGATTGTTCCACGTTCCAATTCAGGCATGGCATTCACTGTCCACAGCACAGAAAGGGCTAAAAGATAACACTTTTCACTCATTGAAAAACCATTACTAAAACAAACTTTGTACATTTCCAGACTGCCTCCACAATCAATCACTCACATGACCCAATGAAAAGAAGGTGGTATACTTACTGGTGATTCTCTTCCAGACTTTTCATCCTGGTCTCCATCTCATCATTCTCTAGCTTCATCCTGGCTGTATCAGTTGCCTTCTGGGTCAGATCATCCTTCTTAGCCTGCAGACTGTAAATGGGTCATATACAGTTAGCACTGAAAAGGGCAACTTGACATATGTGATATATTGAAAAATAATACATATATATTTTTCAATTTAACATATCACTAATTCCTTATTAATGGTACTATTTGGGTAATACCAGTGCAAATAACTTTCATACCTAACCCCAAAATCAATAATACTTGGGCATGATTATACGCAAATTATAGTTCTGCTGAGGGTAGTTCATTCAAGTTTACATGTGTTTTTCTTGAACTCTGAATTTTCTGTACAGTCTAGGGTATTTTTCATTCTTTAAAATTAGTCCAGTCTTTCAGTAAAAAGTTTTTAAACCACTCATATAATGTACACTGTAACACCTTTTGTTCTTCTAAGATTTTTTATGTACCTATCTTATGACTGCATTTTTTTCTATTTTTACCCTGTAAGGGATTTCGCAATTCAGCCAACGACCGCGATAAAATTTTATTAATAAACCTTGCAATTAAATTCATTTCTTTCCTTGATCACTAATACAAAAGCTATTCATTTTAAAGATAAAGTTGAGTTCTGGTCATGCAATTACATTATGAAAGAAACTGTCTTAAAACAGTTGGGAAAGGTTGATCACTTCAGCTGTTTCTCATCATATTTTAAATATGAAGGCATTTGAAGAGCAGTTCTTTTCTGGGGACAATTTTACTATGATGTTCTTCCACACTGAATTATAAAAAGAAATAAGAAAGTTCACAAATTTTTTTCACCTTTCTCAGAATTCATCCTCCTCTTTAAACAGTATTAATTTGATCATACTTACATATTATCTATTTCTTGTACCTTTGTTCCCTCCTTTTCTGCTATCTCTAAAGCCTCTTCAACAACTGCATGAAGAAAGCAAATTAATTTCAGGTTGAAATTTATTAATTTCATGCTATCATCAATTTGAAGTGCAATATTTTAAATGATTCTTATTCATTTTCAATTTCAAATTTTGCTCCCTGTCAATTGAGTGATACGTATTGTATTCTTTTATGTAATCTTTTCAATTATGTAACTTTGTAAACTTTGCATGTACCAGCTTTTGGACTGTTTTTACAATGTTATCTTATCAAAAAACCGAAATTAATGAATGAATGAATAACAAAAGAATGACATATCAAAAAATATTAAAAAATAATAAGTTGACATAAAGCAATTCTCAAGATCTGAAAACAAGCATTATGTCTGAAGATGTCCTTGGTAATAACACATGAATTGTTGAGGATAGAAAGCATTAGGACAAAAAAAAAGTACAAAGACATAAAGTAAAATGAAGATAATTCGATCCCAAGTACTGCACAGCTCATTCCTATGAAATATGAAATATGGCTTATCTTTCACTGTGTCTATATGTATCATACACTGATATGAATGGAAAGAAAAGATTCAATATTATGAATGACCTTAATGTCAACATATCATCCCCTTCTTTTTAATGGCATAAAGCAAAACTATCGTTTGTAGAAGCTTTTCTTCTTTCATTACATATCAATTATTAAAAAAAAAGGAACATAGAATACAGAAAAAATGTACCAACAAACGGGGTGAAACAGCGGGGTAAATTATAACATTTAAAAAATAACCATGTAATATTTCAGCCCAGGAACGAATGTTTTATTTTACTCTACTCACTGTATTTCTTCTCGTCATGCTCATTCTTGAGCCCTTCAAACTGG